>PVJO010008896.1:0-27500 GCA_004026905.1 Hystrix cristata
GGGGAAAGGGGAAAAGAAGAAAGGAAAAAGAAACAAAGGAAAAAAATGGAAACAAGGTTTTTGTAAAAAGGGGAGAGGAAATGAGGTTGAAGGGAGGGGAGGGGAATGGGAAAATAGAAGAATCAAGATATATCATGTACAGGTACAAATTCTCTATGATGAATGTGATCATTATGTATATCTAAAATATAGCAATAAAATTAATTTAAAAAACAGTTTACACCTAAAAAATTGATGATGAAAGTAATTATGTACTGCAAATATAAATGAAAACAAACAAACAAACAAACAAAAAACAAAGAAAGAAATAAGTTAGGTCACTGAAGGAAATGGAACCTCAGTCTCCTCTTTTTCTTTCATTCCTGGACACCATGAGGTGAATCTGACCACCCAAAGAAATAGACCCAGGAGCCCACAGAATAAAATGTCTGAAACCTTGACACAAAATAAACCTTTCTCTCTTTTAATTAACTCAAGTATTTCATCACAGTAACAGAAAGCTGACACAGTACATATATATTTATACTCCTCCCAGAGACACTTATTATTTGTATCATTAATCATGGCATATATTATGTAACAGTTTTATATCATAGTACATGTATTATTTTTATTTTGATATCATAGAACTGTCTTAAAGTAAAGCTTATAAAAGTTCAATAGTGTGGAATGTCTATTATAGTAATGTACATATTTTTAATTGATGTTGTATTATGCTGTCCTTAAGTAAACCCAGAGAGAAATTGTTCTAGAAATGAAAATTTATTTCACTAGGAAAAATTGTTTATTTTTGTGGAAAAAAATGAATAAATCAATCTTTCAATTTGTAAATGAAACTGAAATTGAACAAATCTTTTTGTATTATTTTACTGACATATTCCTCCATTTCAAATCATACCTTGGTTAAATTTAAACAAATTGATGCTATTCATTTCTCAATAGACTTACAAATTTATTGTCTACAAATTTCTATTAAGCCTTACTTAAGCATGACAAAAGCTAAACTAATGGTTTAATAGCCCACATAAACACAGTTCCTTGAATCTTTTCTCCAAGAATTTTCTACTTTGAATTAAAATCTGTCATTATTTTGTAATCTACTCTAGCTCATAGATAACACCTCAAATATAGCAATGACAAACATATTTATCTGATTAGGCTTGACTTTTAAAATCCTATATACTGACATACAACTTCTATATGTAAAATGTCATTTTGAATACAGATTTCATTGTGATGATAGAAGTTTTTGTTGGTTTGCTGCTTTTTTTTTTTTTTTTTTTTTTTTTTTTTTTTTTTTTTTTTTTTTTTTTTTTTTTTTTTTTTTGCTTGTTGTAGAACAGGGTTCAAAGAGCCTCAGAAAGAGGACCTGTAACATCAAACAGCTTCTGGAAACATAGGAGAAATTAAACATTAATAAATGTCAATATGAAACCATATTCGCATGGTGGATGTGAAAAGGGCACAGCAATGGTCCTTTGTGGAGGACATTTCCCTTAGAAAGAATTTATGAAGTTTTCATGACATAAAATAGTTCTGGTGAGAGCAAGTTATTATAAAAAAAAAAAAAAGTCTTGTCCCCTAAATCCTTTTGCTTCCTATGTTGCCATGTGGTCTATTGCTGTTGCTCACATACCCACCATTGTATGAGCCAGGGAACCACTCCCCTAAATCTCCTAAATGAAGGATGAGATAAACCTTTTTTTTATTTATGAAGTACTTAGTTTCAGTTATCTTGTTATAGTAACAAAATGGACAGTTTCTAATTCAAAAGGTTTTAGTCAAATTTGTGACTGGAAAGTACAAATATACCCTCTCTTTCTATTTTATATATAGAGAGAGCATGAGAGCATGAATATAAAATTTTAGCTTCTTAAAATTTTATACATTGTATTCATTACATATTATGTTATATTATAACAATATTAATTTTCTACTTTTGCCATCCTTTCAGAATGTTAAGCAGCATAGTCTGGGAAAAAGATGAAATGATTTTCACTTTATTCTGTCTCTCAGATGAAGTGTAGTATGAGTTAGTCTTGCTATTCTTCTCTTTAGTCCCCCAAATATTAATACAGCTTAAATTAGAACAAAACAGTAAGTATTAATGACCTAGATCATTCTTTTCAGTGGTAACACATTAGTATAGCAAAATTTTTTGTGTATTAACTTTTTAGAAACTGATACCTTTAAAAAAAATGAATTGATTGCCTATGAGTTATCCTTTATTACAAGTAACCTTACTCCTAAAAGTGCTTCTGTATTTTGTTTGACAATCTCTGTTTAAATCTACATTGCTCATAGAAGCAAAGTTTCTTGAGACTATCATTTTTGATATTTATTGTTTCTTGACTGGAGGCTTTGTGTCTGCTGAACAGGTGAAATGGTTTTAGAATGAACTTTCCTCCCTGTTAAAATTTACAATTTAATTTCTCCCTGGGCAAAGAATGAGAGAAAAAAAAATAACACATTTATTCAAATCTTTGAATGATGAATTGTGTTTAATGAAACTAATAGATAAACCACTACAAAGAGCAGGATTAAATATTTTTGTGTATTAAAATATTTGTTAATAACACTTTAGAGTGTTTGCTGTTAACAAATGACATCTGATGAAGCAAAGTAAGGCTACATTTTTGGCCAAATGCCATGAAGTAGAAGTAGCAGTAACTCAAATATCTGAATATTTGTGTATAAGATTTATGTCATATATATTTTATATATATAATATATATCTTGCAAAATCTCTTAACATAATATTCACACAATAATTGGAACTATCAATACTGATAGGCAACACTCTCAGGTTTATAGGCTACACTTTTAATAAAAAAAATTATTAATGCATTCAAAAATATTGAGGTGGGAGTGTGATGTGCTGCGGAGTAACTCCATGCAAAGGTCCAGGGCTCAATCCGCAATAACACAAACACACAAAAAAGAAAATTACTATGATAAATAATTACAGTGGGATAGAAAACCAATACAAAAAGCAAAGCAAAGTAAAACAAAAGAAAATTCTTGAATCTGTATTTTCAAAGAAGCTTGTTACTGAAGAGCTGCTTAAATTCTCTCTGGCCTATTACAATCTCTTAGTCAACATAAATTTTTGTTTTGATTGCTTTAGCACACCATTACCATATGTACATTGGGTTGGAAACTACTAGGGCTTAAGAAATTGTCTATTAAATGTAAGTGCAATGTGCATTTTAAATAGAGACAGGGAAGATTTGCATGGTCATTGAGGTTGAACAAATCCATAAAAATGTTAAAATATGAAATAAAATCATTTCCCCAGAGAAATTTAGAAAAGCAAAAGCGAGCAATAAATTAGCATTCAATACCAGCGTATCAGGAACTGAAATAGTCAGCTTTCTTTAGTCGATTTAATATTTTTCCTTCTCTGTGAAAAGCTCTTTCTGTGTGATTTACTTGAATGAATATATTGCCCTCATATTTCCTAAGAATCAAATCTGCTGATTTTTAATTCAGTAAGAAAAACCTATCAGGGGAGTTCGCATTTTTGGGGGGTGAAATTTTGGCTAATTTTAAATATATGAGGCAATTATGGACAGGAAATTACCCCCAAATAAATATTTTATTACTGAATTAAAAATCCAACTTAAATACTATCACAAAGCAGAATTTTAAAAGGTCTTCTTATGTATTCTACTTGTATCTCTTCCATTAGATTTTAAACATGGAAAAGAATATTTTTCTTGCTTTAAAATATTTTCATGAGATAATCCAATATTATTAAAACTACTTTTCCCAATAACACCTGTGGTTTGAAATGCTATCCAAATTGCTAAACTTCCTTTACAGATTTGGCATTTTATATAGTATCTTTAGTTAAAAATACCTTTCTCATCCTTTATTTATCTATTACTTTCTCATGGTTCTTGTTAGGCATTTATTTGGAAGTCATTCCTGATAATCACTTCTGACTATTCCAATGCAGTCACAGCACTCTTGTTCATTTGTAGCCTAATTCTTAATTTTAATTATGTACTAACTTACTTACACATGCATAAGGTCCTAGAGAAGATATCTCTTTCATTTTATTGTTCTACCATGAATACTGTATTATATAGTAATGAAATTTTACTGTTCATTGATGTGATTTAATCAATGAAATTTGTACACAAATTTTCATCGTATTAATGTTTTCTAATTTTGCTAGCTTTTTCTTTGGCGTAATTCTATTTATACTCCACCTATTTTATGGAAAAATTGATATAACAGACATAAAATAGACATGACATATCTAATTAAAAACAGGTGCTAAAAAGGTAGCAAAATAGATTTCAAATGCAAACAAGTCGAGATTGCTATAAAACTTGAATGAATATTTCTTCCTCTCAGGCTGAAAATTTAATGCTAGATTTTCTAGCATTTAACTCACAAAGGAACATCTATATAGTTGACCTATGCCATCCTACTTGTTGCTCAGTACCCATCCTAAGTTGCACATCCCTAGATTATTTTAGTAATTTAATTGAAGCCTTCTGTAACATGCAAGAGGTACACTCAGACTTCTTTCAGGAAGTCTAGTGATGCTTTTAGTGACACATTAGAACTAACCAAATCTTTGTAATTGGCAGCATTCCCATGTTTGTTTTTGGCAAAGAGATCATCTAATGACTGCTATATTAAGGCTCGCTAGAGGAACAGAATCAATAAAAATATTGACTGATAATTACACAAGGGGATTTATCAGGCAGGCTTGCAGCTTCAGAGGTGGGAGAGTCCACAATGGACATCTGAGCACTGAAGAGACTGAGGATCTAGCAGCTGCTCAGCCTGATAAGGTGGAAGCCACAGAACCAGAGGGATAGAGGATGATGCACCAGTCCAAAGTCACAGGTCAGGAAGCTCACTGGAGTTCCTGGTGTGATTCCTCAACAGAAGGCCGAAGAAGCTGGAGATCAATGTCCAAAGATAATGGTATCAGAAGATGCACCCTCTCAAGCAATTGGAGCTCTTAAAAAAGCACACACTTTCTTCCTCTTTCCCTTTTGTATTCTGTCTAGGCTACAAGACTATCGGTTGGTGCCTCCCAATGCGAGGGTAGTTTGTCCATCTCAGTTTGCTACATCCCAAACATCTCCATAGACAGAAAAATGAGCTCCACTAATCTGCCAGACATTTCTTAATTCACTTAGCTTGACATATCATGATTAACTGTCACAACTACTTTACTTATGAAGACAAGAAACCTGCAAATTCACAATTTCTTCTCTGCCTTTCATGGTGGTAAAAGAGATCTTTTGATTCAGCTAGAGCATTCGTTCAGTTTGAAAACTTATTTTCCCCACTTTTCCTCCCTTTTGCAATTCTCTTGTTTGTGAGAAGGTGTTCTGAAGTTAATTTCCTTGTGGTGATCGACAGAGACAATGTCTGGAGATGTTTTTTTTTTTTTTTTTTTTTTTTTTTTTTTTTTTTTTTTTTTTTTTTTTTTTTTTTTTGTGGCAGAGTTGAGAAATTGTTGGCTTGGTATACTGGTACTAAAATGCCTGATGGCAATCTTTCTATTTTACTTGACTTGAGTAACTTGCTCTTATTGAATAACTTGCTGTTATTCAATGCTGGTTATTTGTGTGTGTGTTGTTATTTTTCACTTAGGTCTGTTGTTGTCCCATTATGGAAAATATTGTAATCATTCATTTATCTTTGATATTATGATATATCAAGTCAGATAAACTAAACTAGCTCTTTCTTTGCTCATCTTTTTCTGGTTGCTTTCTGGGGTACTCACTTTAGAAGCCATTTGTCGTACCTTAGACACATTCTTTCAGAATATTTCTTGTTTTTTTCTGTCTTACCATCTTGCTACTCTTCTAAAATGATATCAAACTTTCAAATTATTGAGTTTGTCTATTATATACTTTCTAAATTTTAGTTTATATTCTCCTTTCTAAATTTAAGAAGATCACATCAATTTTATTTTTTTCCAAAAATTTATTTACTATTTAATAGCAGCAAGGATTTTATACTTGAAGAGGCATTTCTTGTTTTTTTTTTTACACTTATATCAAATGTTAATATCTTATGATCTCAATTTGAGAATATCAGGTAAAAATGTGTCCTTTTCATGTTTTAAGTTCTCTATCAAAAGATGAATTGCATCTACTTTTCATAAAACATTTCATGGGTGCGTGTATCATTACTTCTTTCCTCATAGCCTTCAAATATCTCAGGAGTCTTCATAGTTCATATATCGGTGTTACTAAGCAACTTGTTGTTGGAGCTCTATATAAATAGAGGATGTGACTAAAACAAACATATTAAGAATACTGAATAGGAACGTGTTCTGCAAGATAGATAAACCTTGAGAACAACAAAGGAGAAATTTTGGTTTTATTTGTTCTAATCTCTATCGTTCCAGTGTCATCAGAACTGCTGCTATGAAAATTACAACCATAGCCTTGTCAGTATTTTCCTTAGTTTTGCTCTCAGTGGAATTTAGAAGTATTTAAATAGGCATAGCACAGACTCTATCTATCTATCTATCTATCTATCTATCTATCTATCTATCTATCTATGTATCTATCTATTCATCCATCTACTTACTTTATATGTATATCTATTTATATCTCTATGGAAATCCATATCTATCCTTTAAATCAAATATTTTGGTGAAACGTTCTTTAAATTTTTCTTACAGGAATCTTCACAATCGGTTGTGTATGTTATTCATTTTATTGGGGGCTCACTAATGTAATGATTTGCCTGCGTGAGTCCCTTTGTCTTTTGTTTTATATGCATTAGTTGGTATGGTAGGTATTGACATTATATGCGTTAGCTGGTACAGTTGGTATTGATTAATAAAGTGAAACAAAATTATATTTATGCGTAAAATATTATTGTTATCTACTTTTATGTTGACAAGAGTGTTATGTTTCTAAAAATATGACTTTTAAATCACAGAAGTTTCGATTAGTATCCCAGGATGACTTCATGAAATGAGGTGATACTGGGAAAGACTATCTTGCTCATGTTTGTATCTTTAAAATAGCAATAATGATATTTATATTATAGGCCATTCTGAGTATTTAACCAGGTAATACATGAATATTGGATGGATATAGATATTGACCTTTTTTCTCCCCTTACCCCAGTCTCTGATCACTCCTTTTATTTCAATAATACATGTACCTATGAATGTGCATGGGCCACAGGGCTTTTCTTTTACTGTAAATGCCATTTAAATCAGATTAACTCTTTTTCTGCCCCTGAAAAATCTACGGCCTTTATCTATAACTTAATAGAGATAATAATATGCCCCCATCCAGGACCTTTAATCTGAAGCAAGTAAAGCAAAGAAGGAAAAGAAGACCTCATTTTGTATTTATGTTTTATTTTGGCAAAGGCTGTGGCAATATAGTTTTAGGACAATGTAAAACAGGCGCCTCACACATCTAGATTAGGATGAGGGAGATGGGACATGCCATGCCCTTGCATGAAGACGTCTTTGTTCTGACTAGACATTTACAAGGATGCGATGTGGTCCTTGATTTAAATACCAAGCCTCTCTTGGTTTCAGCAGGTTTCAGGACTTCTAGTCAGCTTTCTAATCTAAACATTATGTTTTGAAGAGACTCATTTTATTCATAGATTGTTCTGTCTATGCTGCCATATCCATGTAAAAACAAACTCCTTTAGTGATGTCAACAGGAATAACATATAAAGGACTTTAAAAATTCAGTATTTCATCAAATAATGAGAATACCAGCAAAAATCACAACTCTGGGAAATAAAGATTTATAACAATTTGGGAAGGGTTTATTCGGGAAAATAGGTAACTCTAGTTAAGAACAGTGAGTGCTGTGATGGTCTTCTATGTTCTATCCCAGTCCTCTTCTGCCTAGCTTTGTAGTTATCATCAATATTTTACAAACTATTCCACAAAGTAAGGATGGATACTTTTCAAATCTCCATAAGGCCAGTATTATCTTGACATCCAAATCACTCAGAGATATCAAAGAAAAGAAACTTTCAGACACATACCTTTGTGAATATGAATGACAAAACTTCCATGAAAATACTGAAAAATAAAATACAGGTAAGTGCGTAGTGTACTGTACTGCATGTTGAGGGAGAATATGTTTGAAGAAGATAAAATGAGTTAATGCCTGAAAATCATACTCTCATTTCTATAGGTGAAGAAAAATCCCACACTCTTTCATGACATAAAACAAACAAACAAACAAACAAGCAAACAAACAGTGATTCAGTGAACTCAGAATATAAGAGATCTTCCTTAACTTGACAAGAGGATTCAGGAAGGAAAGAAGGAAGAAAAGAGAGAGAGAAACAGTGAGTGAGGGGGAGAGAGAGAAAGAAGAGAAAAAAGAAAGAAGAAAAACTGAAAGTCGCTTTTATTCGATATAATACTGGAAATTCTAGGCAAAGCAAATAGGCAAGGATAAGTGAGAAAGAAAAAAAAAAAGTAAAACTATTTTACCTCCGGATATATAATCTTATATAGAAAGAAAGCTAAGAATTTCACAGAAAAACAATTAATTTATTAAAAAGTTTAGCAAAGTTTCAAGATACAAACTCAATACACAAATATAAATCATCTGACTTCTGACAAGGACTCAATCCATAGAAATGTCTTTTCAGAAAATGATTCTAGCAGAACATGCAAAAGAATGATACACAATCGCTACCTCACACCTGATTGCAAGAAAATAAAACTTCAAAATGAATCATATTGCTTTACTTAATATCTGAAAAAATAATGTTCTAAAAGAAAACATAGATGTAAATTTCCATCACCACATATTATGCAATGACTTCTTAGATATGCTCCCAAACCAGGAGGAACAAAAATAAATAAAGATTTCATCAAGTTAATAACTCTTATATATCAATGTACGTAATTAGGAAAGTTAGAACACATAGAATTGAAAATGCTTATGTCTGACACCAGTCTTGTATATGCGATACTAAGACTACTCAAACAAAAAATGGCAAACTATTTTAATAGCAATTTCTCAATAGAAGATAAATGCATGGGCAATGAATACATGGCAAAGGCCTCAAAATAAATGTTAGACAAATGCTTATAAAACCTCAATAAAGTAGTGCTTCAAATATACTGGGATGATAATAATAAACACAGTATGTGCTGACAAACATTTGGAAAAACTGCACTTTATCTTAGCCAAAAGGCTGAGAAGTGATAGTATTTGGAAAAACTGGCATGCTCATGCACGGCTCATGTGAGTAGACAGTGATGCAGATCTTTGGAAAAACAACTGGACAATTCCTCCAAAACTGCTTGCCCAAATGTCATTTTAGTGATGGTATTAAAAAAAATAATAATAATGTGACAAAGTCTGACAGTGGAATATCATTTAGCCATAAAAGAAAGCAAAAGCTAAGTCATTACACTTCAAATGATCCTTGTAAGCATGCTACATGAAAAAAATGCATAGACAAACAACCATAGTGTATATGATTCTATTTATATGAAATATCTAGACTAGAGAAATTCACAAAAACAGAAAATAAATCAGTTGTTACAAAGGAGGATGAGGCAAGAAAGAGTAACTCTTATTAGATAGTGATTTTCATTTTAAAACAGTAACAATGTTCTGGAATTTGATGACGGTAATAGTTGTTTAACTCTATAAATGTACTCAAAACCAATAAATTCCAAACTTTACACTTGATCTTAGCGAAAAGGCCAAAAGATGATAATTTCCAAATTTTGAAAGTGAATTGTAAAGTAGTTGAATTATACCTAAGTTGACAACAAACTGCACCAAAGCAAAAAATCTCTTCCATATATCTCACATGCAGCTTGGTAAAAATGTCCATGACATGTAGAATATCCATAATAAAGTCATTATAATACTGTTTTCAAGTTCTCCTTCACTGATGTCATTGCAAACAGTGTATTGTAGTGTTCTCTTATTCAACTTTATGTAATACCAAATGTGAAGAAAGAAGATATAATTTACAGATTTGTGTGCTTTGAAAACATAAATGATAAATAAAAACATATACTATATTGGGAAAGCTGTGGTCTTAATTAATTTAATTCTCCATTCGATATAAGACTCCTTTGATATCTCCAACTTAATAATCATAAAAGTTTATGTGGTATTTTATCCAGCAAAAGGAGCTTCATTTATTGACAGCTATGAAACTTTTAACTGCATAATCATCATTACAACTGAAGAACACGTGTGAATTATAACAAAGTAATGGGGAAAAATTATGTATGTCGAAAATACTTTTGACTCTCATTTTTAAGTTTTTATTACCATCATTATTATTATTATTATTATTATTATTATTATTATTATTATTATTATTTGAAGTGGGTCTTCCTATTTTGTCCAGGCTGGTGGTGAGCTCTGCTGTACTCAAGTGACCTTTCTCTCTCAGCTTCTTGAGTGATGGAGCTGTAGGCATGTGCCACCATGCCTGACTTATTTGTATTAATTTTGTAAGTTTTATTTTATATTCTACACGTTAATCACTTAAATGTATTATAAGGAATTATATATTCAAGTGTGTAATCCTGTGCATGATACGTAGGTACTAACTGTACCCAAATATAAAGTGACATTTTAATTTGTAAATAAATATGAAAGGAACACAGGCCCTTAGCCACACTCTGACCCCTTCCTGGCTGTTATGCTGAAGGAACAGTCAGGATTTATATTAGAGAAACCGACCCCAAGACTGTTAAACATCCAGACAAACGGAAGTCATTTATGACTTCCTGAGAGACAGAAATTTAAGGCACTGTCTTAGGGGGAGATAGAGTGGAAGGAAGAAAACTGGATGTGTGCTCTGTTCACAACTGCTCCATATTGTTCTCTTAAAAAAAAAAAAAATTGACTGCATCTCCACACTACTAGGCAATGGACTATCAGTGGCCAGGCAGAACTTTTCAGAAGTGCTTTGTTAATATCAAGGCGACATAAGAGCCAGCTTGGATGAGCAACAGCTGAAAGGAAATGCAAGTCGGATTCGCTGGTCTTGAATGTTGCCTTCAGACATTAGGAGCCAGCTCTAAAGTTATGGCTTCACATTTGAGGAGAAAAGCGCAAGAGTATTTTTAATCAATATTAGTAACTAAAGTTGAATCTCCCAGAGCTATATTTTAGGAATAAAAGCGAGTAGGTTGAATGAAGTCATCTCGCGGGCCATGATTCCAAGCCCAGGGGTCATTCCTTACTGACTGTAGGGGAAGAAACAAAGAGTATCATCACCTGCTTCAACGGCCAGAGTATTTGATACGCCCATACAAGTACTTGGAAATAAAATTACGGATTTTCATCACACACAACTATCGATAAACACTTTTAGAAGAGGAAAAAAGAGAGAAGAAATTTGAATAGAAGACAAAAGAGAACAGAGAAAAGTAGAAACAGAGAAGGAAAAGGAGGGAAGGAGCGGGAGTCAAAGTAGGAGGAAGAATAGGAAATGGAGGGGAGAGAGAGAGCTGAAGACAGAGTTGGAGGAAGCAGAAGAAGAGAAAGGTGATCCCCTACAATAAAAAAGAATAAATGAAAAGGTAAACAAAATTTTAAATAAGAACAAATAACCTTCAGAGATAGACTATCAATACCTCACAGAAATAGAAGCAGATTGGCTGGGGATTTAGCTTAGTGGTTAGAGTGCTCGCATAGCAAGTGCAAGCCCTGAGTTCAGTCCCCAGCACCAAAAGGGAGGGGCAAGTATTAATACCCTTAAAGAAAGGAAGCAACTATAATAAGTTAACAAGTAGAAATAATAAAAACTTAAAAAACAAAATTAAATGAGATGAAGACAGCAATATATGGTATAAAAATTATATGCATGCACATTAAAAAATGAAATTCTCGATATTAAAGCTATCTACCAGGAAAGATTAAAATAAGAACAAAAATAAAATTGAAAAGATGAGATAGATTAAAGAAATGTCCATATTGATGCAATCGAAGTCCCTGGAAGACACAAGAAGGTAAATTAAGAGCCATAACTGTGTTGGAGGAGCTAGAATCTGAGGACAAAGATGTTTACTATATTTGGGTGTGACGCCTAATGCGATTGCCTGTAATTCAACAGACCGTATGAGAATGTGACTCTTCTCAGAGGAAGTGCTCTGACTCGTAAGAGAAAGAAGAATGCAGAGATGTGTTCTGCATGCTCAGGAGTCTGGCTTTGACTGACTGCATCATGGATTAGCATCTACATCAAAGGAGGTTTCGTATTTGTCAGCCACCTACAATGTACTTTGAGATGAGAATTGTTCTCGGAAGTATGTTCTATCCTATGATTTTGTTACTAACCTAATCAGTGCAGATCTTGAGAGTTCTACAAAAGACCCTTTAAAAGAAAGCAACAAACAGAAAGTAAAACACAGCGAAAGGCAGTGACAGGAAATAAGAATGTGACTCCATCTACTTGGTAACAAAATGAAACAGGAATAACAGTAAAAAAAATAGGCTTAGACATGAATGTGGTGAACTACTAAGTAGAGGTGTTGTCTGAAGCCTGTGGGAAACACTGTGTCACATTTCAGATGTCTGGATACTTGCTTTCTGCACAACTTCTCTTTCACATGTACTGTTACAGCGGACTCTTAGACACACTAGGAGGGTTGAGCCAAGACATCTTTGCTTTCTTACTCGAATTGGGGCTGAAAACTCAACAGCCTGTTTGATAACATTTGAGGCAAACCATCACATCACAAACTGTCATATAACATAATATTCTAAATATATACAAAGCATTTAGCCCCTTACATGGCATATTTCAGGTCTTCGAAAAAAGCAATGTTTACTTCTAACAATTCCCATGATACAAAGTGCAAATTCAGAAATTTAGTCTTCAATAAGTTTCTTTCGTATTTAAAGAACTTTAAAAGACAATTTACAAAATGATTTAATAATCATTATAATTATTAGATTTTTTTTAATCTACTTAATAACTTTAAATAGGTGGTAAATTAAGAAACTGAGATTAAATTTAAGTGCTGGCCCCCAGGCATGGAAAATAAATTAAATTCAAGACTAACATGCTAAATTATATAACTCCAAATATAATTCTCCTTATTCTCCAGGTTCCTCTAGAGTAGAAAAGAGAAGAATTTTGTCATACTGCCTCATGGTACTACTGGATGTGTGACTGTTGTCTGTAGATTTTTCAAGGTGAACTCAATTATGTTCAAAAATAGATGAACTCGTCTATCTAGCACTGGCGAAGGCACCGCAAGTTTTACTAAGTTCACTGAGCCATCTCTTCCTCTGGGATATGGTACTTCATTTTTTTCATTTGAAATAGGTGACTATTTGACTTTAAAAAACTTTGAGGACAACTTGTGGTCCATTCACTTCGTTGTCTTTAACATTTCTCCCAACAGTTTAAATTACATTTGTCAACACAGGAAAATATAGACAATTTTCAAGAGAAAATATGCTTGACATAAAATCCTAATAATTTATGGCATTAATACTGAAGGTCAATATACATTTACTCTATCAAAAAGTTTTTAAGTTTAACATCAGTAAAGCAAGAGATCTTACCTAGACCATGTCTATGTGTTGACATTGGCGGTAAGACAGTCCAAGTCTTGGTTTTGGGATTGTAACATTCAACCGTGTTCAGTGTCTTTAATCCATCTCGACCTCCGATTACAAAGAGTTTGTCATCAATCACGGCCACACCAAACTGCAACCTCCTGCCGTTCATCATCCCTGCCTGGATCCATATGTTTGTTCTGAGGTCATATTTCTCTATGGTGGTAGCTCCTGATAAAACATAAAATCAAAGAGTCACCAATTGCTACTAAACCAACATACAACCTGCCCAAGGCAGTGTACAAATTAGGGTGTGAAACACTCTTGTCACTTTCATTTTTCTTTAAAGAAAAGAGTGGCAGAAAAAAACGAAGTTAGTAGTAATTCAACTACTTTATTTTCTGTTCTTGGCAGACACTAATAATCAAAACCGACATGAATATTCAGCTTGTTTAAATTATATAATGGTCTAATTTTAAACTATTGCTTCAACAGAAGCATTGCTGGGCATAACACAATTTTGCCAGCAGATTTTAAAACTTCTCTGTATCACTGTTTGCCATTTAAAAAAAAAATGGAGTGTAATTCCAGGTTGAAAAAAAAAAGTTAAAACAGCTCTTTTAAAGGACAATTATGCACAGTAGCTGTATAATTTATGAAAGTTAAGTTAATTGAATGAAATATTACCCTGTTTCTCCTTAACTGTCTTAGGTTTTATTTCATTTATTTATTTATTTTTTTTTGTGGTGCCAGGGATCGAACTCAGGGCCTTGTGCTTGCAAGGCAAGCACTCTAATCACTGAGCTAAATCCTCAGCCCCTGTCTTAGGTTTTAAATGAATGAAATCAACTGTAAGATGTTTAAGCAAATATTTATGAGTTTCTTAAACTTTTTGGATGGTCTGAAATATAGCTTAATAAAATTTAGAGACAAAAATATTCTTCTATCCTTACCTAATAAGTTATAATGTCTAAATAGATAACTTACCTTTACCTAAAAATTTTTAAATATAAATTTGCAAAATATGATTACTCTAGGCCATAAAACAGAATTTGAAAGAAGAAATGAGCTAAATTGCTAGTGAGACTTGTCTTAATATTTTTATTATTAGATTTACATAGAAAACATCTGCCTAAAACACGTTTGCTGGAGTGTACATGATTATAATATACTTAATTAACAGCAATACTTTAGTGTTCAATCTTTCCAGTCACCCACACATCATATTCTTTCACATCGCATTCATCCATGCTTCATTTTAAATGACTAAACATCCTTACAAAGTGAATGGACATTTTTGTCTGTCTGGACATTTTGGACATGCTTTCACTTAAGCATATATATATATATATATATTATAAGTACATATATATATGTACTTATAATAAAAATTGTTTTTGACCTTTTATGTAATATTTTAAACAAATGCACTTAGTTTTATGTTAATATATTTGTTGTATTTGTTTTACTGAATATTTTATTCCACTGTGTGAAAATTGAAATTTGAGAGTAAACTATATTGCTGAATATTTTCAAGGTAATTTCAATTCCCAAAACTCAGTAACACTGCACTTATATGAATGGCTAACTGAAAATTAAAAGTAACATGTAGTTACTTGTCTCTTGTGATTAACTGACAAATGATGGAAGAAGAAGGAGTGTAGCTTAATTCTTATAAACTCAATTCATTAGGTTATTATTTTGCAGCAGCGGGTGGACAAAAAAGTATTTGCACAACTTCATTAATCCTTGCTTAAAAGATTTGCAGAAAATTTGAGGTGAGCTGCACTTCTCAGGGGAAATCTCTATGAAGAGTTGAAGTTAATGATTACTGAGCAACCAAAAGAATTGTTTATGCATAAGGGAAAAGTAAGGACTTGATGTGGATTTCAAAGCCTTATCCAAACAAGGTAGATAATTTTACATCTCAACACATGACAGGATTTTTTACTTTTACGCTTTTTACTAACTTCAGTTTTCAAAGGTAACCTAAAGTTGAAATTGCAGAAATTGGAGCTCATCCTTATCTTCATTTTTCAAAATAGAAGCTGCATTAAATTTCTATGACTGCTTTAAAAAGTCATTTGAAACCTAGTGGCATAAATAACACATGAGGGAATTTTTATATTTATAGATTCACATCAATGTGTATGATTGGTCATTTTCTCATTTAGTTATCATGTGTTGTAAATATTTTAAATGATTTTTAACAGGTATAAGGTAAAGCAGATACTTCCACTTTTTGCAATCAAATGTGTTAATAACATTCTTTAAGAATGATCCACATTACTGTACTTTTTTAGTTCTTCTTATAAACCTGGTTTTTCAATGTATCACCTTGTAATATTTCTTTTGTTTATAAAATTATATGTATCCCTTTGTTTCCTGTGTCAGAGTACAAGAACAGAGACACAGTAATTTTAGACTTTGTTGTTCCTTAAAATACATCTAGTTATTCTCATTATCTCGATTAATATAAAGCAGCAGCACAAATTAAAAAGAACCACAGTGGTGGTTAAGTAATCAATTTAGAGAATATTCAAAGAGAAAATTTATTTTAAGGCAGTTAATTTGGGATTACTATGGTAATGCAGCACGCTGCCTGTCTCAAATTCCTACAAAGTGGAAGAATGACTAGACTGCAGGTCCCGTGGACAAAATCACAAATTTCACTATCTTGCTACCATTGGGAATTCTAGTTTATCACTGCCAGGTTTTTGAACTTATTAAGAAGAGGCAGAGTTTTTCAAATATGGAATATCCAAAGGTAAATGTGTGCAACAAAATTATAACATTTAGGTTAATTAAAAAAAATATGGCCACATGTGTCCTAAACAGTCACCATTAGGAGTTGCTTGCTCTATCTGTACTCTGGACTATTTGTGTTAAAGCATTTGAATGTTGCATTATCTGTTGCAGGGGATTTTTTTCTATCATTATTTGAGTTTTAAATTGTACAGTAATAATACTATTTTGAAAAGCGTATATAATACTATAATTTTATAAACTCCAAAGTAACTTGTGAAGCACCCTGACTTAACAGTGATTTCATCCAAAGGAGAATCTCATTCTTGGTATATACAAAATGAGAAATAAAATTAGATATCTAGTTTCAGACTAGATGATATACAACTGTCGGTACGCATTTCATACACTTTATAACTTATTTGCCATCTGCCCAATGGGGTCCAGTTTCCTAGATTATAACAATAAATCTAGTTATTGTATTTAAAAAGATTCCTAAAATTCTGGATAATTTCTGTAAAATTAGTCATAATACGTACAAATATTATGACCTATATTGTTTAGGATTACTTGACATGCATAACTTTTAGTGAAATAATTGTTAAATCAATTTTAAATAAATATTTGTAAAAATTGACAAATAAGATATGAATATATAACGCTGAATTTTATCTGAATTAATATATCTTTTCATTAAAACTGAAAAGTAATGTTCTTATGTCAAGTTTGTAAAATGGAAACCAAATTAGAGAAATCTTTTATCATTTACTGTCACCTTCTAGAATATAACCAGTGGATCCCCAGTATTAACCTTAACCCAGAGGCCATTCTAATAAACACTTCTCTTTACCAACTTTTCCAGTTATAGAAAGAGTTAATTACAATTAAATATATGCAGTAGGCAGAATTTTAAAACTTCCTCATCCTGAAATTTCATGATCTATTTTGGGAACCTTTAACTGTGAATAAATATAGGTCCATTGATTGCTACACTAAGTGGTATAGTTATAGGGATATTATAGTGGGGTGGTATAGTTAATATAGGGATATTATCTGAGTGGTCTAGATGATGTAACTCTTTGAAAATGGAAGGATTTCTTAGTGATAAAAAAGAGCAATGAGAGAATTTGGAGCATGAAAAAGATTCAACTCACTATTGCTGGTTAGAAAATTGTGGGAGACATGTGAGAAAAAATGCAAGAGCACTCTAGCACTGAAAATAATTCTTACCTGACACATAGCAAAGAAACATGTTCATTGTACAACCACAAGGAAAAATAATTATGTCAACACTATGAGCACACATGGAAAAAGGACCAAGCTCTGTAAGGGGGTATACCTAGCCAAAACTTGATCCTTCTGAGGTCTTCAAAAATCTGGATCTGCCATCCCAGACTTGGAATCCATAGATGTCTGAGATAGCAGGTGGTATTTGTGTTAAACTACTGTACTATGTTTGTAATAATTGGTTACAGCAAGAAGGCAACAGTAGTTCATTTTAATTTGTATTTTTATAATTTATATAAAATGTGTCTCTCAAGTTAACAACATAAGAGTTATTAGCTATAATACAAATGAAAATGTATGTCCATCATGAAGAAACAGACACTTTTGTCAAAGTACAAAACTAGGGATGAGGGCTGGGGATTTGGTTCAGTGGTTAGAGTGCTTGCCTTACAAGCACAAGGCCCTGAGTTCGATCCCCAGCACCAAAAAACAAAAAACAAAACAAAACATGTAAACCAACAAAAAAACAAAAAATGAAAAACTAGAGAAAAGAAATGCACAAAGTACAGTCCTAAGTCTATTTAGAGGTTTTCATATAAGCAAATATGAATATTTTGGGGGCAAGGATGATAGTAATTATTGCCTACATTCTCCTCTGGCTTTACAGATGGCAGGATTTAGTCCAATATGCATAATTCAAATTCTTAGCAACCTCATTTTTCTTGAACACAGCCTATAAGTATTTGATAAAAGTTTTCTGAGCTGACAAAAGGGATGTCACAAAAAGCTCCTGTAAAGCAGATAAAGCTTTTCTATTCAACTCACCAGAAAGGCCCTCAGATATTCTCACAAATCTTTTTGCTAAAATTTCAATGTAATATTAATAAACTCAGTTACCAAACCTCCAAGGTTTTCTACAAACTCGTAAATTAGGATAACTGGATACACTTGAAGCAGCAACAGTTGACACAGAGAGTAACCACAAAGAGGAAAAGTATAATAGTTTAAGAAAACACAATCACTTATGACTATTAAATGAAGAATAGAATTATTCAGTGCTTAAAAAGCCTCTTAAGTGTAGATGATCTCGATGCCATTAAATCAGTTGGAAAAGGTCAAACTGTGTGAGATATGTATCTTTTAAAACAGTAAATATTGAGAAGCATATTGGAAAAATTTTAACCAAAGATTTTCATGAAATAAAATATAAGACAGGGATATTTAAAGAAGATATGACTATAATGAATTATTTATTTCTTGAATTTTTTTGGAGAGAAAAATATTAAAAAGTACAGCCACAGAGGTTTTGTTTTTAATTATTGATTAAATAAAAATCTATGGCAATAAATCTGAAGAGAAAGCCATAATACTAATATGTATGGATATTTTAAAGGTAATAAAATACGGCTGTATTCATCCATAGAAAATCATTTGTTATACAAAAACATTAAGTCATTTTTTGCAGAAAATACACTTGAATTACTGCCTCACTACTGTTTCCAGAGTACATTTTAGCTAAGTGATGGTGTCCTCCCAAGCAAGGTGGCCAAAGGACTCGATTAGACTTACTTGCCCCTCAGGGCTCCACATTTACTAATTGGGACAGGGAGAGTGTGAGTAAACTGTGCAGGTCCTCATCTCAGTCTAAAAACACTTCACATGTACTAGAAGATAAAATGTGGCAATTAATTTTTACTTCTAAGTGGGCTTGTGATTAAAGGTTCATGAAAGAAAATCACAAAACCCAGAAGTCATACATTAATTATTAAGAAATATTTGACTATCAACCTCTCAATATAAATAAACAGGCTGCTGAAATGAATAGACACTTCTCAGAAGAAGTACAAATGAACAGTAAATACATAAAAACATGGTCAACATCTCTGGATTACAGAAATGCAAATTAAAAAAATACTGAGATTCTATTTTACTCCAGAATGAGTGGATATCATCAGGAAATCGAATAATAACAAATGTTGGCAAGGCTGTGGGGAAAAAGGAAAGCTTCTACTGTGCACTGTTACTGGAAATGTAAACTAGTAAAAGCACTATCCAAAGCAGCATGGAGACTCTTAAAAAAAATAGATATTCCATTAGACCCAGATGGTCCACTTCCAGGTATCTTCAAAAAAGATATAAACATACTTGTCTGGGTTAGATTTGGGAAACATAACCTCTGTACAATAAAAAAAAAAAAAAGAAAGAAAATCAGTTAAACATTACATAATAGACAGCCACTAAATTATAAAAAAATTTGTGAAGAAAGACCTTTTGTACAGATTGAAAAAAAAAGATTTTCATAGAGATATCTATATGATCAAGAGAGTTAATTTTTTTAGTTTTGTTTTACTAGTGCTACAAACTTGCCAAGAGCAACTTGTCAGGTTCAAGAAAACTCTGTAGTTTTCTTTCCTAGGACTTGTTGTTAAATGCCAAAAGACACTTTTGAACTGTACATATGATCAGATTGTTAGCTTTTTCTGTTTTATTTCTTTTGAGAATCTTTGAATAAAAAACATCTGAAACTTAAAAAAAAAGATTTAAAGACATCAATATTAAAGAAATACATGCATAGACATGTTTCTAACAGCATAACTCACAGTACCTAAATCATGGAAGTAGTCTACATGTGTATCAACAGATAAATGGCTAAAAAAATTGGTATTTATACACCATGGAGTATTACTCTGCTATAAAAAGGATAAATACTAGTCATTTGGAAGCAAATGGATCAGTCTCGTGACCATAAAGTTAAATTAAATAAATCAGACACACAAGTTTAAAAATAGTATGGTTTCTATTATATGAAAACCCCGAAGTATAAAGAAATTAAAAATATAAATGAATGATAGTGAACAGGGAGATTGATCTTTTGGAAAAGGTTCGAGATATGGAGGAAGGGGGAAGACATGAGCAGGAAAGAGGATGAACGAAGAAGGAAGATGTGTTTTGTACATGCACCAACTCTACAAAATGAATGCAATCATTATGCACTGCAAATATGTACTAATAAAAATGTTTGCATCAAAACTATTCAATAGAAAAACAAACAACTAAAATGATTGAAAGTAAGAATACATGCAACAAAACAAATGTAAATAAAAAAAGATTTAAATCAAAAATAGTTATAGAAATATTTAAAAATGTTCCAATGATATAAGCAGGCAATTAATGGCAAATTATTATGAATAACATGTAAACTTCAGAAAATTTGCTTAACTTTCCTAACAATTAAGTAAGTACTTTCATTGAATTTCCAGCAAACTTAGATTATACATAATTTTGATGTGGACATCAGATTGGTGACATTGAATCAATACTAATATTTAGGAGAGTTGTATGTGTGTGTGTGTGTGTGTGTGCGCACGTGTGTTTAAAAATATGATAAATTTAGGATTTGGAGAAAGTTGAATTTTTCTATATAATTTCTTGTGTTAAATATTTTAACAAATGAAATGGTTCTGTAGTTGAAATTTTAATTCATTATTGTAAAAGCAATTTCTGGGTTGCTAATGACATTGCAGGAAAAAAACTATTTTAAAAAAGTAAGCAAAATTTAAATTTCATAAATCTATGATTGCTATGTATTTGCCTTTTTGTAATGAAGAGCTCATATTTAAAATATCTTTATAATAAATGAAAACATATTATTATTGCGAGTATATTTTGTAGTTATGTTCTTAATAAATATCATTGAATAAAAAACTCATACTCTTATGTTTTCCACTTACATTCCTTATGTTTTCATAACTAAGATCATTTTCCAAAACAAGCCAAGTCCCTTCTCTTTGCTTTATTACTGAAATGCCCTGTGCACATGTCTCAGTCACCTTCCTCATTCCTGAGACATGGCACCGGAGACCTTCGAATTAAAAGAACAGAGGAGTTTTTCACTCGTGGTTTCGGTCCATGCCTGGTTAGCTCCAAGGCAGAAACTAGCAAGGCATAGCGAGAGAACAGTGGGATAAAAGCTGCTTATTCCATGGTGATCAGGAAGCAGACATAATGTATGCAACTAGAGGGAGATGCACCCACCCAGGTCACTCCCTGACCTACCTCCCTCCACACACCGGGCTCCTCCTTCCTAATAGCAAGTCAGCTGTAATGCCCCGTCGTCCAATCCTCTTCCAAAAGCCTGCCCATGAGGGCATGAGGTCTTTGTGGGTACATTCTACATCTAAATCATAGTACCCCCCAAAATATCTATGTAATATTGATTACCATTCTTGTAGCCCTTTTTGAAAATGTGGCCACTGGTGGATGGAAACAAAATGAGCTGCATTTCTATGACTATTAGGTTCTAGTATTACTGATTGTCTGACAAAAATACAAGCTTTTGCAGAATTTTATTAAAATAATATGAGGTCTCATTAATCTCTACCAAAGCTACAAACCTTTGGAAAGTACACTTTTCCTTTTCATAAGTGAGCATGCATCCTTGAAAAGATACACTAATTGCAGTATCTTTGTGATCCACTAAAGTTTATTTTAAAATGAAGACTTGCATTAGTACCACGTTAGGTGACATAGTGACTTCTACTCATCTTTAAAACTTTTACTTCTTATACTCTGAGAATCTCTGTTACAGAGTCAATTTAGGTTAACTCTGGGGAGCCTCTATGTCTTTTCCAGAGAATAGCCACACAATGGAGGATTAAAATCAGGTATTCATGAAACTTACAAAAATGCATTTAGGGTTATACTCCTTCAAATCTACAAAAATAAATTTAGTATGGAAAATCATGTACTGTACGTTCAAAGGGAGATTGACCAAACAGAATGCATTGAGTATTCAAGAATCTGTAATTATGGTGGTATTTTATCATAAAACAAAAAATCTGTATTTCCTAAAAGACCTATGAATTGTGTAATGATGTGGCACAAATCCTCTAGTATTAGTTAGAATAGATTCAGACTAATTTATCATATAATTTTAACCTGAGCCTTCCTTATATTTGTACCAGAAATATTTATTTTTTTAATTTTTATTTATTTTTTGTACCAGAAATATTTAGAGCTGAGATAGTAAGATTTGCATCCTCAACTTTGTTAGATAAGCCTAAGAAAGGAAACTTCACTGATAAGTGATCCATTTTTCACCTAACAGCATTTTTCTTGCAAAAGAATATGGCTTCACCTACTTTTCTTGTATAAAGAATATGGCTTCAGGGAGCTAAAGGTGCCTTTTCTACAGACTTACTTGATAGGATATAAATAATAATTTAATTTAAAAGGGGAGCTTCTTTCCTAACTCTAAACATTGTTAAATAAACTAATAGTGTAACTTAGTTCTTCTCCTGAGACTCTTGGGAAAGCACGATTCACCTCTAAATTTCCCTCAGCTGCAACAGTAAGTAGATATCTGTACCAGAAGACAGTTCCTTGTATGTGAAAAGCAAACAGGGCTTTGGTTATCGAGAACTTATTCACAGCTTTGAGTTGTTTCTGTAGCTTGATGCAAACTGTTGACCTTGAACTGGTAATCTCCATGATATACTTTGAGTTCAAAGAAAACGTACTGAAGTGGAACCAAAGTGACTGAATGGGGTTACTGAGGCAGGCGTCAAGAAGAGCAGCAGTGAAAAGGGCAAAGATCAAACACTAAGGTTTCTTTTATGGCAGTGCTTTTCTTCAGAAAATGTCATATAGTATCTTAAAGTTATTTCAACTGTCTAATTGCAAATGGGTAGGTTTTCTTGACACAGTTATAACTGATTTATTTTCTTTAAGGCATATGATGATTACTATTGAGCTAAATCCTTCAAAATGTATCTAGGTTTCCAAATTTCAGAATGAAAAGCTGTTCTTTAAAGTTCTTAAGAGGGTGGCCAGAGAAGCCAGTTTAAGCCAAAGAAGCAAAATGTGATCAACATGGTTAATTTCACCTAGAAATTCACTTCTTAGCTTTGTCTTTCACCATTACTAGCAATCTTGGAGAGGCAAATTCAGGATAAAAAGATGTAGCTAACTCTTTTGACTATAAACGAGGAAAAATTTCAGGAGTTTATTTGTGAAATTAGATAATTTCTTAAAATATATGAAAATCCAAAGATATACTCTAAATACAAAAATATAATGCTATATATGCTATCATAAAATAATCAAATACTCTTAAAATTTTTGTATTCAATAATTACAGTTTTTCAGATCTTTTTTTTTTTTTTAATTTTAAACCAAGAACATGTATTGGTACATTCTACATACAATGGTCACATTCATTACATTTATTCTGTACCTATACATGATGCATCTTGGTTCTCCCCCCCTCCCCCACCCCTCCCCTCTGCTCCCTCTCTCCCTATTTACAGCAGGTTCATTCATCATTTTCCATATTTTCCCTTTCCCGTCTCTTTCCCCTGTAGTTTTTCAGATCTTTGTATTTTTCTTCATCCCCCTTCCATCACATTCTTCTTATTAATGACGTTATGAACATTTGCTTTGAGTTCACATGAAATATTTAGATCTATCTTCCCACACACTTGTCTGTTAATCAAACTTAGTAATTACCTTTTGGTTACATTGTGGTTACTGACAAAGAGGCAATGCAAACCTCCAGAAATAAAGGGTTCCTGTAATTCTCTCCAGCTAATCCCTGCATCAGGGACTCCCCCACGAGCTCGACATGCCTGCGTACTTAGCATGTCTTTTACTAGGCTCCCTATAGTGTTCACAGCTACCGTGCAGACAGCGACAAACAGAACAATGTAATAATGCAATTGTCTTATTATATTCTCCACGGTATTCTCAAAAGAATATCAATTTGACTGATTCTCAGCTTTTAACTTGATTTATCCTTTCTTTGAATCTAAATTGTCTGTTATAATGCTTTAATCAAAGTTAGAATGGCTCTCTCCTAGCCTGCTGTCATCCTGCACGAAGGAAAGTACGCTGTAGCTGCTTTGCATGAAGACAAGAGCGGTCGCTCTCGATCTTGATTCTCCTTCAGTGAAATCAGACAGCAGCCTCTTCATAGATATCAGCCTGTGATTATAGCTTTGTGGTGACCATCAGCCCCTTACCCCGACACTCAGTTCTATTTGTCTACAAAGTGGAGAGCTTTAATGTCTTCCAAGCAGGACAGTCTTTACTTTCTTGGTTCTGATATGCATAAATTTCAGTTATACTGTTTAGTTAAATAATACAACGTGCTCAACAACATGGCTCACATTTGAATTATCATAATATATCCGCTGTAATTAAATAGAGATTTTGCTACTAACACTTCACCCCACAAATCACTAATCCAGAGGCACACCACGATCATGATCAGTAACTTAGCAATTTCAAAATCTATAGGTAATTAATATTAAATTTATGTACGAGTTTTTTGGTTTGTATTTGGCTCAGTAATTTTACACACACAAAAATGATAATTGAAAAAGGGAACTGGCCAACACACGTGCAAATGCAGAAAAGAAAGAGAAAACGGTAGCGTGGCACATGCAACTAGAAAAGAATCACAGAATTTCCTCCCCAGTTGATGAAGGGCTGCCTGTCATCCTTTATTTGGGGTTACAGTACTGGGCTTCTTGTGCAAGAGCATGAAATCTGAGTTTGCTTTCAAAGCCTCAAACCACGATTTTATGTGGATAAGCACATAGAATAAGAGGTTGTTTGTGGTATGACATGGAAAATAAATCCGGAGACTCTCCAGTCCAGTGGCTGGTAAGTTAGATTTGGGTCAAATGAATATGACATTTGGAATCATCAGTTTCCTAGAAATATGGAGTACAGGTTTATTTTCTTCATAACAGGAGATCTAAAACCTTTTCAGTTCAGGGCCAGATAGTAAAACTTGAGAGCTTTGTGGATTACCTTGTGAGTTTCTCCTTGCAACCATGTGGACATGACAGAGTCAAACGGCCATAGAAAATAGGTAAATATGGGAGCAAGACTCAATAAAACTTAATGTACTTTGAAATAGAAATTTTAAAACATACAAATTTCATGATGAAATTTTATTCTTCTAATTTTTTCAGTAATTATAGTACAAAAATCCATAGTGCATAGATTAAACAAAACAACTGGCCAGTGACATTTCGCCTCTAGGCCATAGATAGATGAACCTTAAAATACTCATAAAATAAATACAAGGAAAAAAAAAGACAGGAAATAGTGCTGCCCAACTAAAACAACTCTTTCTTTATAGAAAGAGGAATTTCTAGCTAGCAATGTACATCACATTTAATTTATTACTGGTCTTCCCCAACCAACACACTTAAACCAGCAATACTAGTCATTCATCCTGTACTCGTCATTAACTTTCTTATGTAATATTTCTCCATAATTCATCATCACATGATCTACTCTATACTTGTTTACTGCTTATAGACTCCTGATGATGATGTGAGCTATAATAGATTAGGGACCTTCACAGCTTTATTCACTAGCATTAAGAAAAGTGATTGGAAATTAATAGACACTCAAACGGTATTTTTAGAAGGATGGGTAATCTGAAAAGTCATTTTATAATCTGGGAAATATCTGAGCAACAGGCAGTGAAAGGGATACAATTTTAATCTCATTTTAAAATTAATAATTTCTAATAAGTATATTTTTCTAACATGAGAATGAACAATATTAGCCTTATCAAAAGTTCACTTATTCTATTCAATATATGAATTATGACTGGAGCATAGAGTATGAAATTATAATTGATCACTCTGCCATACTAGGAAGTCATTAGATACAGCTATCCATGTTTCAGGTTGGCAGTGGCCACCAGTAGAGATTCTTGTTAAAAAATTCAAACAAAGTAGTATTTTATGTACAAAAAACCCCTCAAAATAGAACATTATGGCAATAACCCAATTAATATTAAGAACAATATAAGATGTGAAAATTACTTACGTAATTTCTATAAAATACACTCAATTCAATTGTCTTTATTTTACAGAAAAAGATAGCCGTTTTCAAAGGGCTACCTGGTAATGATTAAAAGGGTGTTGATTGGAAGAAATATTTAGGATGCAATGACTAAGAAATAGGATAGATTTTAAGATACATATGTGTATATCAGTTGTGTGAAAGTACGACTTTGTCTTACAATTGAGCTCGTCTGGTTATAAACTTCCTTTCAACTAGAACTTTGTTTAGAAGTCAAAAGCTTTCTCTTGAGACATTGTTTCTTATATTTGGTTGTGTGAAGCCACAGAAGGCTCATCTCCAAGGGATAGAATGAAAACTCCCAATGATGAAAAATTTCATAATATTATTCCATCGAGTCAGCATTCAGTTGTTTTTATATGTGTCCTTGAATTTATATTTTAAGTGACTCAAAAGATAGACAATAATCTTATTTTCATCTTTTGTATGAGGAACCAACTTGCTAATGCTGGCAAAGCTCATGTAACTTTTCGGTTTTAAAATGAGTAAAATATTGGGCCCCCAAAGAATATGGAATTGGTAACTAGGAATTAGGCCCTAAAGTCGTATTTAGGCAAAAGTCATGAAATAATTAAGATTTTTAAAAAAATCTTTTACATTTCTAGTAAATGAATTTATAGGGAATTAGGTAAATATACACATATATAAAAGGCATATTTCTAAAAGTTTAAATCTAACATGGAAATGTATTTTTGGCTTAGCATTTTGTTGCTGATGGTACAAAATGAAATCTTTGGTTTATTTTGTATAATCTCCTTTTATATAAAATGAAAAGTAATTAAATGCATAGTGACTTTCTTAACATTATTTAGATACTGGGACTTTCTAGAGCATCAACATTTTCATTGCCTTCTTCGTGTTTCCTCCACAGATATTTAATTGTCATCCCCACCATCATTGAAAAGGTCCTTTCCTTCTCCCTCTGCCCCTCTCCCTCCCTCTGTCTCTGCCTCTGTCTCTCTCCCTTCTCCTCCCTCTCTTTCCCTTTCTCTTTCTCCCTCTCTTTCTCTCTGTGTCTCTCTCTCCTGAGTAATTTCTTGAGTAATATGTGTGACTAATATGTATCTAGTGCAATAGAATAAACTGTGTTCTTATTCACTAGCATATTCATTC
>PVJO010008896.1:32500-72573 GCA_004026905.1 Hystrix cristata
ATAAATTTCATAAAAATAAATTTCTGCTTTTTAAAAAATTTCTGCTTTAATATTCTTGCAATTACACAAGTGTTTGACTGAGTCATATAAAATATTGCAGAAAAAATATTTTCATGGCTTTAAATATTCTGCACATGGCACAGTGGCAATTTGCTAATATTAATTTATTGTTTAATGTCCAATCAATATTTTTATTTTGTTTTTTTACAGGATAGTAATATCATGTGAACATTATAAATGTAATTGATCTCATATGGACATTTTGTTTGTGGAATAAGAGGTTCTGGCTTTTACAAATGACACTCAATTCACCTTGAAATTAGGTAAATGTAAAACTACATAAAAAGAAATCTGAGACCTGGATCATTGTATTTATTAAGACTATAGGAATTTCACATTAAAAGATAAAATTAACCTACCAAAACACTTCAATAATATTTAAATATTTTATTTTAAAGGTTGGATAATTATGTCACGTGGTGCATGTCATGTGGCATTTCATAATTTCATAAGGCCAACATGGGTGCAGATTAACAGTCTAGCATTTAGCTAGACTAAATGCTTTAGTTTTTCAGTATAATTTTTGTACTTTTTTTTTAGATTTTCATTTTCATTTTATTTCATGATTTTTAAAAAGAAAATTTCAAACCATTTTGCTTTTACTTTGAACAAAATACTCTGCTACATAATAGCATTTAATGATATGTTGAAGAAGGTAGTCATAGAGGGAGAGAGAGAAGGAGGGAAGAAGTGAAAAACGCATTTTATATCATTTCCCGTAGTTCTTGTAAAAGCATTTATACAGTTTAACTGATAGTTGTTTTATTCTGTATATTTGAAATCTGCCTTGATTTTATTTGATAATTGATTAAAAATAACAAGTTCCATTCAAATACAATGACCACAACTAAGTTTTACTGAGTAAACCTAAGGTTATTGTTGAAGTAATGTTCGCTTTCTTTTAGTAATTCTTATAATATGTTAAGAAATTTAAGAAGCTATATTATTTTCTCAAGTACAAAATTCATTTTAACATGAAATAACCAAATTCTCAAAATTCCCATCCACAGAATACAAGCAGAGAAAATAGAAAACAAAGTAATATTGAGGGACGATTAAATTATAAAGAAGCAATTATAAAAACTTTGCGTATGAAAAAGTTGAAATATCTTTTCAATTATTTCTATATTTAGAGACATTCACTCTATTAGAGTTCTCCAGAGAAAAAGAACCAATAGGATAGAGTATATAGATACAGAATAGAGGATTACTGTGGGAATTGGCTCATGAGGCTGTGGAGGCAAGAAGTCCCGCCATACTCATTCTGCTGCTGAAGAACCAGGAAAGCCAGCAGTGGAGTCCAAAGGGCCGAGAACCAGAGTAGTCACTACAGTAACTCTCAGTCCAGGGCCTGAGCACGGGTGACTCTGGAGTCTGACAGCCCAAATCCCTACAGCAGTGAAAGCTGACGCTGGAGAGGACGGGTGGCCACCTCCAGAAAAGAAAGCGAATTCTTCCTTTCTCTGTCTTTCTGTTTTAGTCAGGCCCTTAAGGGTTTGGAAGACGATCACCCTCTTGGTGAAGATGATACTTTATTCTCTTTTCTCAGTCTACTAACCTCTTCTAGAAACACCCTCAGAAATATATCAAGAAATAATACCTTAAAAATATCTGAGTAACCCTTTCAGTTTACACATAAAGTTAACCATCAAAATCATCATCTATTTTCTAACTTCTATATGACATCCTCAGTTCTTGAAGTTCACGTTCTTCATGATCATATTCTCAATAATCTTGTGCCTAGAATGTTGCATTTTCTTTACTTAAAGCCAAAATGCAGTTCTCGATATAGCCAACGAATTATGTGGCCTGTGCTTTCAAAGTAAGCGTTTTGAGTTCCCCTTTTAGTCTATTTAAAGTTGGGTATATAAAGCCCCCTAAAATGAATAAATTGTTTAATGATCAATAAAAAAATAAAGCTGCAACTACAAAATAAAAAAGTAATAAATGACCCTTTTAATTTTTCCCTTAATCTTATATCATCATTTTTAAAGCTCAATTTAGTATTGTAGTATTGTTGGCTTATACAGATTACACATAAAACTTGTCATGGTATGACACAGTAGATGTATTAATACCAGTCTGGAATTACATACCTTTGTTGTTATCCATCCCTCCTACTGCATACAGAGTTCCAACTGTAGATTTTCTGGGTTTAGTTCTTGGGCTTTGCATTAAAGTTCTTCTTTCTGGCAAGAGATGATACTTCATTGCTTCCAGAATCAGCTTTTGACATTCTAGGTCATTCTTAAATAATGCATGATTTTCTAGGTCAGCCAATATCTGTGAATAATAAAAATCATTATTAATAATGTTGGTTAGATGAATGAACATAAGATAGCAGCAGTTAACTTGGGCAGTTTAAGCTTATGATATTGCTCCCAGATTGGGAAAACCAAAGCACGTATACATTTATTCTCTGGAAAAGACAAGGAATACAGAGTAAAATGCATGTCTTCAAAGAAATAAGGAAGAGATATTATTTCTGATTCAACATTATTTATCATTAATAATGATAAGAAGGAATAGTAACAAATAACTATTAGAGGCCTTTCTTTCCATTTCCTTTCCTCTTAGCCAACACTATTTGAAAATCAACTATAATTGCTTATGTGGGCCATAAAAAAGTCTGGTGAAGGAAATTAAAAAATAACCTTCAACAACAACGTAGTTAATAACAAGCTGTGTATTAGTTACCAATGTCCTCAAGCTCTTTCAATAAAAGTAGTTTAATTCTACTTAAAATTGAAAATAACGCAATGAAAATAGAAATAATTATCCTCATACTATCTGTTTAAGTATGCAAGCAATTGCAAAACTGTTTTTTAGGAAAATTCATCATTTCAAAAGTGAAAACTAAGAAATTTGAAAGCAAAGATCTAGCACCTGAGGGAACAACAATGTGAGACCAGCAATTTGAAATTATTTTGTCTCTTTTACTGCAATAGGTTTTAGTCTCCATAATTTCTGGTTTTAAAATTGTGAGACAGGGTCTTGCAATTATTGCTTATTGCTGAGTTGCCTGGCTGGGCTGAAATTTTCAGCGCCTCTTCCTGAGGCTTTCAAAAGTGCTACACCCACAGGCTTGCACCACAGCGTTAACCATCTGTAAATCTTTTGTATACAGTTTTATTCTGCACACATACAAATATTTTATTTTTCTCTTCTCTATGCTTCATTAGATACTTTTAAAAATTTTTCTTTCAATCTTACTTTTTTAAAACTTTTAAAAAATGTGTTAGTCCATGTTTGCAATACATGCATTTTACAATCATCTTGGGGAGTGGGTACATATACACTATACAATTTGTTGTTTTTTATCCTCTTCCTCTTCCTCCCCCCTCACTCCCTCCTCCTCTAGTAGAAGCATTATGATTAAGGAAATGTGAAATAACACACTCCTATATTGCAATTTTCTTTTGCATCATTAATGGCTAAAATATGAAAAAAGCCTATTTAAAATGTATTTTATTAGAGAGGATCAATTTTACAAAATACTGGATTTTAATATAGTATTTTCACACATGCATAAAACATATTATGAAAATACTCATATCTTAAGCAAGTATTTAATCACAATACTGAATTAATTAAAACATAATTTGAAAGGGATTATACGTAACAAAATCTGTACAAGGTGTATTAACAACATCTGTAAGTTTTAGCTGGTCCTGAAGGTCCATACAATAACAAAGTGCAATTCAAGAAGGAAAGAAAGCCAATGAAAAGCTAAAGAAAGCACTAAATCTCCTAATACTCTATCCTTGGGCTATCACAGTTATGAAAACTAGTTCACCCTCAAAACAGAGTGACAAAACTTCGTACATGATTTATTATTTCATAATATTTCAAAATTTATTTTTCTATTGGTTCTCATGCTAAAAAATAAACTCCTAGAATTAAAATCTATAAAATAAAAGAATTCCTATTAGAAGTGACACTTCTTAGAGTATAAGTGACAGTTTCATACATAGTCTTTCAGGATAGTCTTTCAGTCTAAGTCAATTTCCTTTTGACTTAAATAAATAAGGTAAATGTTAAGATGTTACATCTTGTCAGCTGTAAAAGAAATAATTTCTACTTAAATATCTTATAGTAAATCTGATGTATGTAAAATAGATTCAAATAATTTTACAGTTCCTAAGACACTCCACAGAAAAACAACCATCACGTTCGGTGTTACCTCAACCCTGAGGCAGTTGATCAGTCAGTATAAAGTGCTGGAGAAAGGAGAGTGTTCACTTATCAGAGAATGTTGTAATGATGCAAGAAATAGTGAATTAATTGGTAGGACTGTCACAATACACAAGAGAAAACTGCAATTAGCTCAGTCCTGGAGAGATTTTCTTTGTAGTTCCCCTCCTTTAAATTTTGTCTTTTTTGAAAGACATAGAGAGGGTAAAATAGACAATAATGATGAAAACTTAACAATATTAGTTAATTTGTTCACAGGTGCTTTTGGCACTTCGTCAGTGGTGAGTCCAGTGTCTGGTGTGATTGGCACAGTCCATGATTTACAAAAGGGCAATTAACTCAAACATAGCTAGAATATCAGTTTGTCGCTTGAAAGAAACTCCTCATTCTTGAGAAGGTAGATCATTAGATCACACTGCAAGTCTTATTAGCCTCAATTGAAAAGAATTTGGCAAAGGACAGAATCATAAAATTTTAAGAAATGGAAATATTTCTTAGTCTAGTCTACTGACATAATCATAGTATTGGCTAAATTCCTTGAGGTTATTATTTGTATTTTAATATCGATGACAAAGGCTGATACAATAGAGATTTTCAGATTCTTTTTTTGCCCTCTCATTTCAAACTGACTTGAAAGCTCACATGACACACACCTGAATGATTACTTTTCAAGCATTTGAGGAAACTAGAAAAAACCGTATATGAAATAAGAAACAGGTTCATTAATTTTATTACGAATACAGAAATGTTTGATTGCCGTAAGATGAAAAATAATTGGTGAAACTGACAGCACAAATACAGAAGAATAACAGCACCATCAAAATAAGGAGATCTCATAAAATTAACTCTAATGATAGTTCTTATTAGTGACAAGTGGAATGGGTTTGACAGTGTTACAATTTGTGATTAGCATCTATTTAACGTGGGTTTACTGTTCATAGTTTGAAATCTTAGCTCCTAAAATGTAAATAAAAGATTCTATGCTCTGTACAAAAATTACCTCCAACCTGAACAATTTCATTGCATTCTAAGTAAGCTCTGCTCCTTCCATTCATTAATTCTTTCAGCAACAAATTCAGTCAGCACCTGTTTTGTTCAAAGTGTTATAGTAAGTCCTGGATGCTAGCAGTCTTACTTGCCACCACTTTGTTCAGGACTATTCTCCTTCAATCCCCCTAAAATATCATCCTTAGTTTATTCAAGAGTAGATAATATTTAAAACCATGCCTTAGCCTTATATTGTGTATATTATTCAGCATCATTAGACTGTGAGTAATTCTATGCATCTTATAATACAACTCTATTTGTTCTATTCATCTTCTTTCCCTAATATTCTTATACATTGTTCTTTATTTTATATTTTAACACTTCTCATCTTTTTCTTAATTCAAACCCTTCCTTACTCTCTTTCTCATAATATAAATATTGTTTTTTTTTTCCCCTCCAGGAATTCTATTACAATATACGCACTCTTTAGAGTCCAGTTTAAGGTCCTATTTCTTCCATGAGGACTGACTTAATGGATCAGGCCACAGTCAAAACATTTGCTATGATCGATTATCTCAGACTTTTTTCCATTACTCTCTATGTAGTCACTTAAAGGAGTCATATATACGCTAAATCACAAACTTGAAGAAAATCATAAAATAATTCTGTTATATATTGTTTAGTACAAAATGAACTATTTAAGTGAATGATCATTTACTATCATTTGTGTATCTGTTAGTCAACTTTAAATAATTTATTTAGTATTGAGTCTGAAAATATGCAATAAACATGTGTAAATATATTCAATATCATACCTCAAATTCAATGGATATATTAATCATAATCATAAATGTGTATTGTCTTCCAGAAACATCTTTGCTTACTACCCAGCCAGACATCTCTATTTCTAAACAATTTATGCCAGACCCAGCTGACAGCATGTTTATTTCTAGTCATACTCAATAGCAAAAATCCACTGGAATAAAAAGAATTTCGACTCTTGGCATCACTGCAAGGTGGTTTGACCCTTAATTAGGAAGCACTGAACTTGGTTGGTCCCCTGACAACTCAAATTCATGCATTTAAATCTGAATTCACCCTTCCCCATCACCATACTCCCTTCTGTACTTTATTTGTCTTCTATTCTGTTTGATGACTTGAAATACTTCTTTACCATGACTTCTACTGGAAGCTACTACTATTTTAGCTGCTTCAGTTATTTGGGAGAGTTATTATATGATATAGTCCCCAAATGTGTGCTTCCCTGAGATAATAGCAGACTCTTTCTGAGATCCCTGAGTTCATGATTTAATAAATTCCCTTATCTCTGCTTTTAACCACACAATCAAGGAGTTACCAAATATTGTTGATTATTATCAAACAGCATAAGATACTTCCATTCCACACCTCTTTTCCATTTCAAAAATAATTTCACATTTTAATCTCTTCTGAACTTTTGAGAAAGATTCACAATCTGCATTCTTGTCTGTGGTATAAGAAATCAAACACAAGTTTCAGAGTAATCTCACATAAGGTGCTAAGACATACATGTTCATCATTCTCTGTCTTCTCCTAATTCTTTCCACCACTAGTGAATGTATACCCTAAAATAATTTTGAACACCTTTTTTGGGTTCATTTCTCATTCGTCCTCAAGATCAACCTTCTCTTGGACTCTGACAAGAATATTCTATTTAGTATCCCCCTTATGAACAGTGTCTGTGTTTTCAAAAATTTTTGAAGGTTTATATTTCTTTTCATCCATGATTAGATCTTCTTAAGATAATACCTTAGGTTATTTTTTTGTGTAATTTCTTTAACTCATTATTTAGTATTATAAGGTTTACACATAGCAGTCACTAGTACATCTATCTATATATGTATATGTATATATGTGTGCATATATATGTGTATATATGTATGTATATATATGCATTGCTTTTTATGGTTTTATGTATAGCTTCCTCATTCTTAAATAGAAAGTATACACACATACATATATATGTATATTTATATATTATACATATGTATATATTATACACATACATATATATGTATGTGTGTATAATATATACACATATATATACATGAAGTTTAAGGGAGAAATACAGAGAACATCTTTATAACATTGTGTTATTTGTAATCTCATTTTTAAGCAGATAACTGGAAAAGAATGTATCCAAAAGTGTGCCATTTTATTATGAGGAATATTTATTTGTGTTTATGCATCTTTAGCTCTTTCACAGAAACTTTTCTAATTGAAAATATGGATCATACGAATTGTTAAGCCACCTTCACCAACTCAGTGAGAAGTCAAACAAGGGCCAAAATCTGAAGTGTCGAGTCATGCATTTGTGCTTTTAAAAGATGCCATGAGACTCCCAAAAGATGCATTTGTATGCTTGATAGTGCAGGATTCTTTGAAGACATTCTTGACCTTACAGTTGCATGTAGCAATAACTTCCAGCATGTTAAATATATATCGAGCTATTACCTCTGCTATAGCCTGCATCACAGAGTGATATTTAAATCTTATTATTTATCTTTAGAGCTACTAAACTTCAGAAAATTTTCTTTTCTTTCTTTTTTTAAACTAATAGAGTTAAGCTTTTCATAGTATTGAATTAACAGATATTGGTATTGGCCTTGCTGTTTCTTTTTTTCTGACTGTCCTTTCTAGTTGGAAAAAATCCACCATTCTTGTAAGAGCTTAGTGTCTGTTACAGATGTTCCTTGGCCTGGCCAAGCTTCCAAGTTGTAATTTAGACTAACTTGTTGAATCACACTTTCTTGAAAACTCATGTCTCTTATAGTTATCAAGAGTAAATCTCATTGAAAAGAACATCTTAAAAATATTTGGTCACTTCTAGACAATTTTACTAACACATTTTAGAGAAATTTTTATTTCATTACTAGCTATTATTACCTGGAATTGCCAAGACTGTGTTATAGCTAAATGGGACATTGAATGATAACTCAAATTCAAACCATCTCTGATGGATAGACTGCTTCCAAAGGAATAAACTATTGGAAAACTTAAGGATATTCTGCTTTTTTGTGGCAAGAAATTACTTTGAGTTAAGAGATAGACCTAAACACCCATACCCTTAGGACGACTATAACTAACAGAGAAAGGTACGAACTGTAATTGTCGCGCAGAAACGTTACTTTCCTTGAGAAGTATACATTTCTACACTGTATTCATACTACATTCAGAAGTGACTGCCTTAATCCTGCAAGGAGTAGATGGTGTTACAAGGAAGACTGAGAATTCTTCCTTTACTTCTTCCACATTTTCCCTCAGACAAGTTAATTCTGATGGCAGAGGCTCCTGGAAATGTTTTGAAATAACTCAGCAGAAAAGCTATTGAACAGACAAAATTGAATTTACTCTTTGAAATACTGATTCCCTCATTTAAATAAGAATATGGACCTCACATTAAACTTTTGTTTTGTTTTAGCCCTTTCTCAATCATCTTTAAATAAACCGCTTTAATTTGCCTCACACTAATTATAAGTTATCAGCAGTATTTCGCTTCTCTCATTTTACTAAGAGAAAATGTAGAAAGAATATTAATCACTTCATATTTGCAGATTTCCAGCTTTCTTTAGATTTATTCTGATCAAAGCTCGACATACCTCTTTTGATCATCATCAGTGAAATAAGTTTCTGTGAAAACATCAAGGGGAATGCATCGTGCAAGTCAATAAGAAATTAAAACTATTCTTACATGGAAAGCTAATACCACTAGACAAATACTTTGCAGAGCTCTGAAAGTTTGGGTATAAGATGAGTTGCTCAAACATCTTCCTAAAAAATAAAACTTCAGGGATAGGAAAAATGTATTAACATTATACTAAGGGCAATGAAAGAATTGGGAATGTATCACATCTTATGTTTGATATTTTGGAGCATGGAAAAGGCAATGCATCGTTTCCTAATTTAATGTATCTTATAATGTGATAGAGCACATGATTATTATTTTCCAACACTTACAGTTAAATAGCAGTATATTAAGTAGGAGCTAAAGCTCCATTGAAAAACAGCCTGTTATATCATCATATCACAGCATAGTTTACAGTTGGTTGACTTTTTCAAAACAGGAACCATTAAACTACCCATTCGTCTTCAGTTCTTTACACACAGCCCACCTGGACTTGCACAGCACTTGAAAGTCATAGCATGCGGCTATATTAATCACATTAATGTATAAATTCATGCTGGGAGATAATCGTTTAAAGTGATGTTCACCGGTGTGTGTCATATTTCAGCAAGTTTCCTAACATGGAAAGTAGCTGCATTCTCACAGTACCATATACAATGTCACACTTCAACAAATTTTTCTTTCTTAATAAGACTTGATTAGGTAGATTAGATATTTTGCTTTTTATTTTGTATACAGAAGATATTACAACTTCTTCAAGATGTATGAGAGGAAATAATAAGCTGCAGAGACCACCCTTACTTAAGTCTTCTTAATACACTATTACCATCCCTATTCCACATTTGCCCTATTCCTCCATTCTTGATTTACCAAGCCTAATCCATATAAAATAAAAGTCTTCTTCCTCAGCTGAGAAAATTACAAACCCATCCTGATCATATGGTCAAAATTTGACCTTGAAAATGATATAGACATTTTCTTTTTTTATTTGTTTTATTATTATTATTATTATTATTATTATTATTATTATTATTATTATTTGGTGCTGGGGATCGAACTCAGGGACTTGTGCATTATTATTGTTTTGAGTTTGTTTTTCTTTTCTTTTTTTTTTTTTTTGAGACAGGGTCTCAACATGTTGTAGACATTTTAATATATACTATTTTTGAATTCTAACCTGATGCTGCTATCAACTAATATCAGAACCATCAGAAAGACCAAATATTTAAGATATATGTATTTCATGAACAACTATAGTTATTAGTTATAGAAGAATCTATCTATACATTATGTACACATGTGTATAATTTGATTAATTTCTTTGAATATGGCATGTTGCTTATCAGTTAATGTTATCTGTTTTTTACATATTTGTTACTCACGGTTTTGCTCAGTATAGTTCTTAAAACATAGAATCATTATTTGTTCACAAATTTTTTAGTAAATTCATCAATTTAAATTACTAAACATGAAACTCTGTCACAAACAAAGACCATAATTGCCAGCAGTAGGAAGAGAATCTAGGAAATATTATTAATAGTAAGATTCTGCCTCCCCTCTCTTAATTACCCAGATTTTGAAGTGGCAAAAGCTGGAAATACAGTATTAGGAATATTTTTTTATAAAAAACAAATTTTTGAATGTGAATTTTTTATAAAGAAAACAAGTTAGTGGAATCAGTATTTGTGTTTATAGGAATATATGGATCATGTATAAATATTATATAATATATGAAAACACTTAGAGATAGTAGTGAGAAAATATGCTAAATTTAGAATTTATATTGACAACTGAGAAATTCTTAATTATTGGAACTAGGTACTAAAAAAGAACCATGAAAAAAAAAAAAAACTGCTGTGTACCACCAAGAGTCCTACGGACTAAAGGTTTTATCACTAGTAGTGATAATCCTGGTTTTTGGCTATTACTGTCTCTTGGGAGATAATTCTCCAGGAAGTCCTCATATTTCTGCCCAGCTTGTGAGTAGAAGTACAGAAGCCTTCAAAGTCTGTTCTGGACTATCCATGTAAAGAAAGTATGAAAAGCAAAGAACTTTGGAAGCTGGAGAATATTTCTCTCTAGAATAAAAAACATTTTCTTATTGTTCAGTGAGAGAGGAGAGAGAGAAAGAGAGAGAGAGAGAAGGAGAGAGAGAGAGAGAGAGAGAGAGAGAGAGAGAGAGAGGCTGATATTATAATCTTCCCTCAAAACAAAGGCTAGGCATGTTCAATTCACTGCCCATTACAAAATACTCAAGTTCTTTAAGCTCAGGGGTCTGTTCTGTTCCTGCCATGCAATCATTTGTTCATTTGTTCATGTAGAAATTCCCTTGACCTCTCCAGGACATTCTGTGGTAATTGGCATTTGTGAAAATGAAGAAAGTGTTGACATTCTAACTATTGCTGCTACTGTGAAATAGTAAAATTAAATTTTCCTCTATGTTAGGTGTCTTACTATTTTCCACCATCCCTGAAACTATGGCAGATGAATTGTGCTTACAGTCATCAGAGTTCTTGACACTCTTGGGTCTCAGCTCTGCAAATCTGGGTGCACAACAGCTTTGAGCATGTCATAGTAACACGGGGATCTTGCAATTGACTGTATTCTCTGTTTGGTTCTCTAGGGCTCCAGTCTTTCATCAGGTACAATTGGATAAAGAATGAAAAACCAATAAATGAACTTCGAGATTCTATTGTTTTTTCTTTTTTTTTTTCTGGTCTTGATATATAAAATTTTGTTCTAAAATGGAAAACCTAAAGAACCTTATAGATAGATTAAATTCTTTTCAACTAAGCAGAACTTCTAACAGAGGTTTTGTTGATTTTATTTATTTTGTTGAGAAATGAGTAATTGGCATATGAGGTTAATTTATAGTTCTTTGAATTAAAATTGGACTTTAATATGTTTTTCCCCACAGCAGTGACTTGGTTTGTGTCCTTAAAATCGTGCATGGAATTTTAAATATAATATGGTATGACATAACATTAAGCTCCTAAGACCAAAGCATCACGAGATCTTGCAACATGAAAGAACTTCATGTAGTTATGCATGAGAAAGTAGATATTTTTAAAATTATCTGTTATAGTGACTTAGAGGCAAAAAATGACTACTGTAAAAGACTAACCCTCCCAAAAAATACAGTTTGTTTTCCAGACTTAACATACTCTAGTTTTTTAATGAATTAATTAGAGTGTGGAGGTTCAGGCCCAGAGCCTTGACCATTCTAGGCAAGTGAGCCAGCACTGAGCTATAACACCAACTCTGGTATTTTAGTTTTATTCAGATATTACTGCAGAAATACTAACATGGCTCTTACTTTATTAGATTGTTTTATTTGGTAGTACAGCTGGAAAATCCGTCTGTGTTGCTGCATTTGTAAGTCTGCATTCTATATGGAAGGATATCCATGACAGATAATGTTTGAAATGGTATTTTTAATACTGGGAATTATTTTTAAAATATATTCAAATAGTTCTTCATGACTCTTTTAGAAATATTCTTCATTGACACTTCCTGTCCTGCTGCATCCTGCCACGTAAAATTCAGGGTATAGGCAAGTGCTAATTAGCCTCTGCTCTCCTGCAGCAATCTGCTCCTATGTCTGAATGCTACCTAGTGGTATGTACTTTATCATTACACATTCAATAACTGGGCTATAGTCTTGACTGAATCGGTCCGAACGTCTGGAAATCATAAAATTAAATGAGCAGAACATGCTTTTAAGGATTTGTAATCTAACTCAGGGATCACAAGAGGAAAAGGTCAGTTTAGTCATCCTCTCTCTCACTTTAAGTCTCAGATGTCCTTTTGAGGAAAGCACCATAAAAACAGGAAACTCTCCCATCTCTCAGGACCTTGCTGAAGCAGCATCTCAGTTCTAGATCTTACACTGTTTCTTCGGGCTGGTCATAGCCAAACACTCACATCAGGACACTGCTGTGGACTCCTGGGCCAGCCGTCACTTTCAAGTTTCCTAACTTGATTTCCCCAGACCCAGTGGGTCCTTCAAAAACGTCTAAAACTTTGCCTCCAGCCAAGACTAGGTCTTTCAACAAAACGTTTTATTACACTAAATCAGGGATCCAATCACCATAAATACAGTTTATCAGGAAACTATCAAGCTCAGCTTTTATGACTGTTTTCATGCCAAAAGGTAACTTGCATTTCTATTATGGATATGTAACATACAAACACAGTTACACACACTTATGCACATGTATCAATATAAATACACACACACACGCAAACACACACACACGCACACATTAGTTTGCTTTTATCTGAGGGAGAGAAGGTCCATGAACCATGGTGGATACCGAAAACCATGGAAAGTAGCAAGCAATATACATGTTTTTGCCCTCACACACATACGTATAGTAACATTAAATTAATAAATGAGGCATAGTAAAAGGCTAACAATAATTACTAATCACAAAGTAGAATAACTATAATAATATACCTGAATAAATGTTCTTTAAAATCTAAAGTGTTTATTTCTAGTATATTCCATTTAGACTTCAGGTGACTGTGTGTAGCTGAAACTAGAGGAAGTGAAACCAGAGTTAGTGGAGACCCACTATATATCATGATTGTTTGCCATTATATAATAACTGCTATATGAATAATGACTTGCAACCAAGAACATATAAAATTACTATTTTATTTGTGTGGTATAATCAAGTCATTTATTGTTCAAAAATATGTATTATTTCTGCTCAAGAGCCATTAAGTACTGTTGGTTCAGAAACCAAAAAAAAAATGAATTTCATTTCCTATTTTTTGACTTTCTTAGAATAGAAAAATTTCAGACTTAAAGAAACTTACAAAGGGTGACAAAAACACCCCAAATACCCCAGGCAAAGAGATGCATGTTAAGAGTATTTAAGAAGATACTTTAAAACTATTGCCAGAATTGTGCAAGTAATTTCAACCCAAAATATTTTTGTGCAATCATAGCTCTGTCCTTTCATCTATGGGGAAGTTTCTCATATAAACAGTATACATTGTTCTTCCATAGTTCTTAATATCTCATCCTTTATACTCTCTATACTGTATTGTGAATGAACTTCCATTTTTTTCTAATGAAATTGCTTCAAAAATCTCCCACTCCTTTCCTAAATGTTCATTCAAATAGAATCTTTTCAGTTTCCTTTTAAATTTTCATCTTTCTTGCATTTAATTCAGTTGAAATTTTTTTTATTCTCTTGAAATATTCCCTTCCTGTTTATTTCTTTAAAACACTATTTCCTTGATTTTTTTTCAATGTACTCATTATTTATATTGAGATTTGTAAGTCTTTGCTCTTTTCTACATGTAACATACGCAGACCACACATATTGCTCACAACTCATATGTTGATATATCTCAAGTTTCTGGTTATCTACATTATATGAGTGAGCTTGATGAGTCACCAGAGTCCCTACAAGACTTAAAATGAAGGCTCTGGAAGAGACAGTCTATTTTGAAGTCCTATGTCAGTCACTTACAACGTTTTGGAATTCAGGTGAGTTGTGTGAAATTATTTTGTGCTATATTGAGAAAAAATAATGCACAGTATTAGCTGGTATTTTTAGGACTCCCAAATATTTGGTTATCTTCTGAATTTCAGACATTTTGCACATCTGTGTATTAAAAAAATCTTCACTCTACCTGCTATTGCACTTTAATCACATATAATATCATTTTTCCTAAAGTTCTCTATTTTATTATCTCAATCAATAAATGAGCCACAAGATAAATCAATTCTAGAGAAAATTTACTAGCATTTACTAGCATGTATACTATACGACTAGTAAACATACAGTGGCATTTCTTTACCTAATTTGCAACTTTCATTCTGAAAAATAATTGCCCATGTTATTTGTTACAATTTCATATTAATACTTTTGCCCTTCCGAAGTCATAGCCGCTGCTGCTGCTGCAGCTTAGCAGCATCTTTTAGCCTTTGACAGAATAATTTAACTAATCTCCTGTTCAAACTTTCTGCCATGTTACTGACCAGGTGCAACCTCTTTTAAAAACATAAACACAATCATCTTATTTCCTTCAGTAATGTCTTCACTGGTGAAGAGATTCCTACTGAACAAACCTAAATTCTGAGCATGATAGAACACTGCACACAGCTCTCAATTTTCTACTTTTTCCACTTCATTAATTTTTTTATGTTTATGTAACTTCTATGTTGCAGGTTAGCCAAACACGTTGCAATAATCTATGACACTGCATTGACTTTGCTTGCTCTACCTAGAAAGTCCTTCTTCTGACACCAGACTCCTTTTCCAAGACTCGGTAGAAAAGTCATCTCCTTTATAAAGCCTTCTCCGACACCAGCAGATATTGATTACTCTTCCATTCAGGTCTCCTATTATTCATCTACAATGTTTAATTGCATGTTTCTTTATTTTGGTATCTGGCTCTCCCAAGTGGTATATCATTCATCTTTATATGGCCCCTGGCTTAGTGTTGATAGATAGTGATGAATGAATAATACATTCAAAACACATTAATTAAAGTAGATACTTTCAGGAATATTTGACTTAATTTTCCCATTAATTTGCATATTTTATAACCATGCAATGAGATAGTCCTAACAAAGACTTTGACATATGGTTAACTCAAAGGCACGGCTGTCTAAATATAGAGTTGTTTCTAACTTTTGTAAATTTTAGGTATAAACTGTTCTTCTATTAGTATGAATGGAATTTTGAAAGTAAGGTGACATCAGTTATAAAAACTAAATTACTTTTTCTCTGTGTGGTAATATAAATTAAAAAGATTTATTCTAACATTCAAGAGAATTAATTTAATTAACTGATGCAATGGATAGTTATCATATTCCTCCTATTATAGACTCATTGATTTAGAAACAGAAATATAAACAGAATTGTGCTGTTAGGTGTAAAGCATCTTAACTCAGAAAGAAGAGATGTAGCTGCAAGAAAATAATTGAAATGTCATGTTATTAGTAGACATGATTATTAATAGAGGTATGAACCAGATGGTATAAGGAACAAACGAAGGAAGATATACTTAACTAGATGCTGGGTGATAAATACTTTCAGCAAATCAAAGTTGCTTAAAATTAATAAATAACAGTAAATACATGTTTTTCAGGAAATGGAACTGCACAAAAGCTATTTCCAGAAGTATCATATGCCCAAAGGAATAGGAGGTTATCAAGCCGATTTGGAAGTACTTAAAATATACCATGTTTAGCGAGATTATATTCTTAAAAGATTTCTATTTTTATTTTCATTTGTATGTGTGTATGTATGTATCTTCATCACCATCTCTAGCCACCCAACTATCCATCAATCTATCTAATTACCAACCCTTGTAAAATCAATAATGTCTTTATAGAATGCTTTTTTCTTAACATATCAAAACCAATGGATAACACTTGTAATTTCACCTTCAAAATACAGTCAGAATATATTTACTACTACAACTATTGTATCAACTAATATATTGTAATTCTCCCCTAAATGGAAAATCTATTTTTAATTTTATCACTTGATGTAGCCTATTTTTCATTTATCTTCCCATCATTCCTTCTCTCTTTCCTCTTTATGACTTTTGGAGACTGAATTTTCTGAAATTGCATCACCTGCCTTACCTGCTGATCTGTTTTCACCTGCATCAAAGCAATATTATTACAAACAGAAATTCAAAAAGTGGGAAATCTATTTCTCCTCTCTCCCCTGCACAATGCACTACAGTTGTGTCACTTTATGACTGGCTCAAGTAGTTCTCTCTGAGCTGTGGAAACAAATTTTCTTCCATTGTTCCCTTGATTTAGAGTCTGAGTTCTCAGTAGCGTTTGTTGGTTTCCTTAACCTTGAGTAAATCATGGTATATATTGTCATCATTTAAAGTATCATTAGTAAATTTTGTTTCCTTACAAGATGCTGGCAATTACATTATCATTTCACATGCATAGCCAGAAAAGTCCTTTTAGTATATAATTACTTTCTACTTTCGAATATATTTTAAACTTTCAGTAATACAAATAAAGAACAAAAACAAAACAAGGCAAAAAGACCTAAAATATATCTAGTCTCTGCCCAAACTCCTCCAGTGATTTTCCATATAACCAGAATAAAAGCTAAAGTTTTTATAAAAGATGAAAAGTCCTCCATTTCCTCATCTTTTTTACCATGCCTTCTATACCACAGAGAATATGTTCAAAGACTAGATAAATTGATTTCTTTGCTATTTTTCCAGTGTATCAAATACATTTCCACCTCAGAGTTTTGCATTTGCTACTCTCCCTTTTGCCTGGCATCAATCTGATGTTTTCCTTCAGGTTATTTTTTCATACAGGCCTTTCCAGCCAGCCTAAACTGGCAACTCCATCAGTTGTTTACTGTACTAGGTCCTGTTAAGGACATACAGCAACAGGAGATACAGTTTCTGTTAAAAGGATTGAGACAATCAAATTAGACTCTAAATCCTGATTTTTAGCACAGACAAGCAGGAAGCCAGCATATAAGGATACATCAAACTTCCTTGTATTGGCAACACAGGTTACTAATTTTAAGGTGCAATACTCTCAGAAAAAGAGACTATTAGTGATGCAGTAGTGTTTTTGTTTCCTTTAAAAAATGAGTAAATGTGCCTACATATCTGTGGAAAATATGTCATAACAACCAGCAGATATTTAAAACTGAACACATTTTAAAAATATTTAGAATCAGAAGTCCAAAGTCCTGGATATGACATCTGATTGTAATACTTTAAAGCTTAATGAATGTAAGCAAGCCAGTCACCTTCACGATTCTTAATTCCTTCATGTATAATGTAATAATGTTTTTTTAAAACTCCACAAAACATTAAATTGAAATAATGTAAAGCATATAAAATACTCTGTGTATATTTTAAACATATATCACTGTTTAAAATTATTCAATTTTGATAATTCTACTTAAGATGGACAGTGACATATAAAAGAAATTAATATTACCAGAATTTCTATATGACTATAATATGTATATTTATTTAAAATTATATTGTTTAAAATAAACTTATATAACTTTTAATTGAAAACAAATTAATGAAATTTGATAAAGCATAAACTACCTCTTCTATCATTCATAGGCAGGTAATGTCTTAGTTACTTTCTCACTGATGGGACAAAATATCGAACACCCAAAAGTTATAAGTGGAAAGGTTTATTTTAGCTCACAGTTTGTAGATGTTTCAGCCACAGTTGGCTGGCTCTAAGGCAGGGAGACACTGCAGAGGAGAAACAGACCATGGCGTGGCAGAAGGAAGCAATGAATCTTCCTTTGTCTTTCTCTTTTTATTTCAGTCAGGCGAGAATCCTGTTGATTGGTGCCACCCACACCCAATGTGGGTCTTTCCTCTTCATTAATTCTATCTTCCACACCCAGAACTATACCAAAATAATCAGTGGACTAAAGCAACATCACATAATCATGGTCCAGGCACTCCCAAAAACCCCACCTGACTTCACAAAGCTTGGATGGTGGATGAGGGAGACACCTAGATATAAGGCATAACAAGTAGTTTACCAATTCTAGTCATTTGTTTGTACCCACTATGTGGTCATCATATGGAGAGTTCAGTTCACAATACACAAACAAGTGGATTCTAGTCCTTAGGGAAAAAAAAAATGTTTCATAATAGCAGTCTAGACTATGTTAAAAATAGCTCAGAGCTAGAAAACAATACCATACATACTAATCAATTTTTTAGTGTACCTTGCCAATTGATAACTGAGATAATTTCATAGACCAAGAACAGGATTATTATATTTAAAATTTTAATGTCTGAATTATATTCTGAGGTAGATTGTTTCCTTTTTATCTTTAGCTCATCCCTCTTTAATCTCTTGACCTCACTGTGGTTTTGCTTCTAAGTATTTAGTAGATGAATAACCTTTACATCTACGTATATATTGCTAATATTTCACATTATTTGTAGATATAAGTTAATCAATTTTAAAAATAGTTTCACTAATTTCCTTTTTATAATATTAATAAAAGTACATGAATTATATATTTTAATATTTTGTTTTACCTATATATATTAAATCTTCCATTTATATTTTACTCATGTATATGCAACATTTTACAAACAAGTTCATTATTTTGTATTTATCAACCTAATATCTTATCTGATCCTAAAAAAGAAATATAGGAGTAAATAATTAAAGAAAATGAGCAACAAATACTATTATTATGTTCTATAAAGTGCAACACATTTGATTGAGAAGAAGGGTCCGTAATCTTTTAAAACACTAGTATCCCCTAATAGATAATAGAGACTTACAAGAAACCTCATAGAAAAGTTGTTTATAATTTGTCATTAGAAGGAAAAATGAGGTTAAAAGAGAGAAAAAGATACTCATTCAGACAAAGTATATATAATTGTATTGCTTTCACAAAAAAGTGAAGCAAATAGTAGAAAAGAAGCATACCCAAGAAAATAATTTTAAACTTGAGACTCTCAGGCTCTGAATGGGAAACTTCTAGGTAATGAAACAAACATTTCACATATTACATAAATGAAAAATAGTTCCAAGGACTTATGTTATTGCATTAGGTAGATATTACATGTTGTGTATGGCCATCCGATTATCACAAATTCCTAAAATAAGACAAATATATGCTTAATAAGAAATGAATCTTTTATACTCGATGTTATGGACTAAACACCTCCCACTCCCAACTCCAATTTAAAAACATGAATAAGGTTAAATGAAGTAATAAGGGTGGGGCTTTAATTCAATAGGATTCATGTTCCTATAACAAAATGAAGAGACACTGCTGAAGATTGAAACTGGACTCATATCTCACACCATGCACTAAGCTAAAATCAAAATCGATCAAAGATCTAAATGTTAAAAGAGAACAGTGGAACTTACCAGAAGATAAAATAGATAAAACCCTTAAATTCATAGGTGTAGGAAAAGATTTCTTAAACACAATCAAAATTACACAAGAAATAGCATCAAGAATCAGCAAATGGGATTGTATAAGATTAAAAAAAAATTGCATAGCAAAGGAATCAATTAGTAGAGTGAAGAGACAACCCACAGAATGGGGAAAAGATTTGCTGACTATTGCTCAGACAGAGTACTAATATCTAGAATACATAAATAACTCAAAAAAAATTGTGCAATAGCTAAAACCAAGGATCCAATCAAGAAATGGAGGAGCTGGGGATTTAGCTCACATGATACAGGGCTTGCTTAGCAAAGACAAGACCCTGAGTTCGAGCCCCAGACACCTCCCTCAAAAAAAAAAAAAAAAAAAAAAAGAAATGAAGAAGTGAAATGAATGACACTTTGCAGAGGAAAGACTACATATACAAATACATGAAAACATGTTCAACATCCCTGGCCATTAGCAAAATGCAATTTAGAGCAAGGCAAAGATGTCATCTTATATCACAAAGACTGGCAATCATTAAGAAATAAAAATATTAAGAAATCCCACCATGGCTGGGGTGAAAAAGGAAGCTTTCTATATTGTTGGTGGGAATGTGAACTAGTATGGACATTATGGAAATTAGTATGGAGATTCCTCCAAAAACAAAATTAGAAATTCCATAAGACACAGTTCTCCCTCTTCTGGTATCTTTCTGAAAAGATCTCGGAGACATCATACTACAATAATACATGCATAGCAACATTTATAGAAGCACAATTCATAATAGCTACATCCTGGAAGCAACTTGTATATCCATCAACAGACAATTGGATAAAGAAAACATGGTATATATAAATAATGGGGTACTACTCAACTATAAAGAGGGGCAAATTCAAGACACTTACAAGTAAGTGGATGCACCTGGAAAATACGATGTTGAATGAAATAAATCTCTTAAATACCATTTGGTGTTTCTCATTTGAATAAGGCAAATTGAAAAAGAAAGATCACAATGCAAGGTGAATGGAAGAAGACAAAGGGATGATCACTTGCAAATGGGAAGCAGTCCAAGAGAAAAACGGCAGGAGGAGAGGGCGAGGGGAAGGGGACACAAGTAAAATACGGCGATGTCATGTAGAGGAACCTGAAAACCTCAATGAATGCAAATAGTATATGTCATAAACACTAGCTAAGTTTAATAGTATCAACGATAATGACTTGGAGAAAAGGGATTTAGAGAAGGAGGGAGGGAGGCAGGAGGGAAGTGGAAGGGGATTAAGAAAATAATCACCCTTTATTATGTACATGTACCCACTCCCCAAGATGATTGTAAAGTGCACATATTGTATTTACTAATTAAGAAAGAGAAAAAGAGAGAGAAAGACAGAGAGAGAGAGAGAGAGAGAGAGAGAGAGAGAGAGATACAATGGCAGAGGGGCATGAGGAGAAGGAAAGCTATTCAATTCATGGCAGCAAGAAACCAGAGAGAAAAGGAGGCTGTAGGGACAAGCATACACCCTTCCAAGTCACACCCCAGTGGCCCACCTCTTCCAGCCGGGATCCACTTCCTATGGTCACAACATGCTGAACTACTCAACTTATCAGTGGTTCTTCGGGGAGGATATTTTAGATCTAAACCATAACACTTGGTTTACAACAATCTAAGCCAATGAATACTATATTTCACTCATATTTTATTCTAGGTGTGATGTCAGTAACTCTTGAAGATTAAAATCCAGCTTTTCAATTTGATTACTAAAATCCTTGTATTCAATTTTTGTGAACTTTCTTAAAGACCCCCCGTCAGGTTCACAGTATTACTTATCACTTAGCTTATGCACTTGTGTTGTCACCTCTATGTGTTGTAATTCTCTGTTTTATTTGAGTCTTTGCCATAAATTCTACTCAATCCCCAGAGACACTGAAAGGAAGAGACATCCAGTAATTGTATTTCAACAAGGGGTAACAAGTATTGCAAAGTGTTCTAAATCCTAGTCTCATAGGAAGAAAACAGAAGAAAATTATAATTACAAATGTTGTTGGTGCCATTTATTAATGCAATAGGACACAAAGAGGATAAACAAAAATAAAATGTTAAAGATGGAAAGTTCATTTTACTTCTGATTTTTTCCTCCTAGGTGATTTTGAGGTTGAGTAAACTGTCTTAGAAGGGAATTAGATGAAAAGAAATCCTAAGAAGTGTGAAATTTTGGATTTTTCATCCTTGATAAGTATCTATCTCAATTTGTAAGACTGGTTTTTCTACAAGTGTGAAAATTTAACACTTGTCACTTTTTAAATATCCTTAAATATACATAGCTTTTAATATTGTGAAAACATACAATTCCTCTGTCTTTTGTTTACTTCAGTTGTCACTTTGACATGACAAATGCTTATCTTCAGTATCTATCAAATAATGCAAGAACACACATTACGTTGTTCTTGCAACATAGGACAACTTAAGACACATTTATTTTAATTTTTACAATAATATCAAATCAAGTGCCATTATAATACTTTCTCACTAATACTTTAAGAATTTTTTTTTAAAAGCTGGAGTTCTCTTATATCTTAAGCTAAGAACTTTGTTTTAAAACATTTATAGCAAAAAAAAAATTCATACCTTCCACATAATAAAATAACGTTAGCTACTGTTATTTTGAAAATTCAAATTGCCTGTTATATGCCATTATTTAAATGAACATTGTTTGAAATGAATAGTAACATACTTAGATTTAGATCTCTCTGCATCTGAGGGTAGAGTTATGAATTCCATCAAGTATGATCTTAAATCAAGATTATGAGGAAGAAAATTCATTCAGGAACAATTGCATTTTTATGGCATCTCATTATTATTTTGGGCATTTTTACAGAAGCAAAGAAATAACGTGGATTTGCTTATTGTGTGATAACAGCCTTAATCATACTAAGGAGTAAAATGGCTTCACTCCTGTGAAAAATAAGTGAGACTGATACTGGCATAAAAATGTTTTATGAATGTATATGCATATACACACAAAGAAGAAAAATGAAGAATTTACATTCCCGCAAAATATTCCAAAATTATATAATTTCTCAAAGGCAAAATTTGATTGGTTTCAGCATTTACCAATTATTCACTAATTTTTATTTCATTTGTGTTTCATATTTTTCTCAGTACTTTATCTAGCCCTATATAAAAACTTAATTTGATTTTTTTTCAAATAAAGTCATTCAAGAAAAATTTCCATATCAAGAAGATGAAGACTAATGAAGTTTGGAGTAAACTATTTAAAATTTAGTCATAAAAGACATTACTAAGCAACTTTTAAAAAATCCTTTCCATTGACAGATATCATTTATTAAGCCCCCAACTTGTGTCAGACTTTAGAGATCCAATCATGAAGGAAGTATATAAGATTTTAAGACAATAGACAGAAATCACTAAAGAAAATCTTACAAAGTTTAAGAAATTGAAACAAGGTGCTACGTAAGCATGAAAAACATCCATCTCTGAAAATGGGTGGAAGTCTCTTGGGAAACCCAAAGTTGAGTTGACTTTTTAATTGTGGGACCCACAAAATTAAAACCAATAGTTAATTGTGCGACTAACTGAGCGCTCCGTGTAAATTCCATCCCGGTGGCTCACGTGTGGAAAGCTTGATCTCCAGGGCAACACTGGTGAAGAGGTGAGTCCTGGAGAAGCTGATGGGCCCTGAGAGCGCTAAACCCATCAGTTGGGTTCACCTGCTATTACAGGGCAAGGGCTCATTGGAGGAATTAAGTAAGGGGTGCTGGGGTGGGGCAGGGTGATTGCGAAGGCTGTATTTGCCCCTCGCTTCGTTCCCCTGGCTCTTTATCTTTTTCGGTTTCCTGGCCACAGTGAGTTAGGCAACTTAACTCTACCATGCTCTTTTGCTATACAACAGGCTCACAGCAATGGAGCCAGTAAACCATGGACTACAACCTGTGAAACAGCAAATATTTTCCTCCTTTAGATTGTTTATCTCAGGTGTATTGTCACAGTGAGAAAAATAAACTAACACACTGGAAATGAATATCAGAGTACCAAAGAAAACATGGAAAGATTTGCACAGAGTAAAAATATTAACAATCTCTACTGCTTTCTCCAAATAGCTGAGTAAGTATATAGCAAAGGAAGTTTTAACAAAAAAAAAAAAAAAATAGCCTATAAAATGCTAAGGACTTGTTATAGTAGATATATGAATTGGATGTACATATTTCAAAGCCATTGAAAAATACAATTAAATGTGTGATTTAAAAATGTCACTCTGAGCCCGGCTTGGTAGTGCCCGCCTGTAATCTCAGCACTCTGGAGGCTGAGGAAGGAAGATTGCCATGGGTTCAAGGCTAGCCTGGGTTACATAGTGAGTTCAAGGCTAGCCTGAACTACATAGCAAGACCCTGTCTCAAAAAAAAAAAAAAAAGTCACACTGGAGGTTCTGAAGAATCGATTCTGCATAGGGGATCATTATACAAAGGTGGTAAATTCTAATCTAAAGGAAATATACACATAACACAGACAAAAATGATTTAAAGCAATTTTTAGCAAGCACATTTAATAAAAGAAGAAAGAGTTTAGTAACACATGGAGTCATTGTTATGAAGAACTTTGTGTAAAGAGAAAACACTTCTAGAGTTCAATTTTGCACAAAGAATCTGGAGAATCACTTTGCTCTTCTAAAAAACTGACTGATTTGATAAAATGAGTCTTTGTCATTTATATAGATCTTTATATTTCAGTCATAAACTATTTATCTGCCTAATATTATACATATATTTACATACATTAGAATAAAAATATTAGCAAGAATTCCATGAGGTGAAATCTAATGGTCAGGATAAATTTCACTTTCTATTTTTGTAAGAAATGAATATTGTAAGTGACCACTCTCCGAAACCAGATTTCAGGTGTTTCTTGTGATTAAATATTCATCACTCTCTAAATTCTCAGCTCTTATTTGCCATGTCTTATTCTAAGTCTCCCTTTGAAAAAAGTAAAGCATTTATGCTGAATTCTGGCAAATTGGGAAGTTGTTTAATGGTTCGGAAAACTCTCACAGCTGACTGAATTGAGAATAACACATTCATTATTATTTATGACTCTATTTCCAGGTCTTTAGAGGTCAGCTTATTGAATTCACTGAATATGCTACTTTTTCAGCTCAGCAAAGCCAAATTTGCAAGCTACATTCTGGTAGACTCATAGAGTTGAAGACAGCCAATTTCCTAGAAGTGTAAAATTACATAAAATACACATAATTTAAGAAAATTTACTTTGAATGAAAATCCATTGTTTATAAAACTTTGTCATTAAGAATTCCACAATTAAAAAAATAAAACTAACTGGGATGGTGATCCTCTAATGTTTCTGTGGACCATTCTTTCTCTGAGTTATTAATAGACATTAAAAATATTATTAAGAACTGGGCACACACCTATAATCTCGTCTACTCAGGAGATTTAACAAGGGATATCTCAAGTTCAAGCCAGCCTATGCTATTTAGTGATATCCTGGCTCACAATCAAAATAAATAATAAATATAAGGGGGTGAGGGTGAAGTTCTGTTGGCGGTCCAGTGCTTGGCTAGCATTCACGATTCCCTAGGTCCAACTGGTACTGCATAAAAGGAAAATAAAAAACAAGCAAAGAAAACAAACAACAAAAATAGTTCTTCAGAAAAGTCAAGGATCCAGGAGGTTGAATTAAATGAGTTTCTTTATTAAAATGTTTGGGTTACTAAAGTAACAATTTGGTTTGAAATTCAGACAGGGACTATGTCATGAGAGCTGTAGGGGTTAATAAACATGAAGCATTTTTAAATAATAATCTCAAATAATATTTGTACAGGGGCAAATCTTTGAGGAATGCTAATCTACTAGCAAATACTGAAAATATTTCAGAGACCAAAAGTAGAGATAATTAAGAAAGCCTAATAGTACAAAATATAACATGTATTTCCTGATGTTTTAGTAATTTAAAATTTCATCATCAACATTTGAGAACAGCATGTGGAAAATGCAGAGTATTTGGGCTTAAAATATTCTAAAATGGTGGCATGTTTTCCTTTTTTGGGTAACACCATAATGTAACTCTAGGCTATCTGAATTACCAAAAAAGGAAGAGATAAATCATGGAATTAGGAGCAATTTGAATATTGCAGAAATATCAAAACAGGCATGTGTGTCCTCAGGAATATTACTAATTTTAAGGTGAAAAATAAAAAAAAAAATCATCATAACAGGCCTGTCAAATGTTTTTATGTGAAAAACTATTTTAATTATTTTCAGAAAAGAACATATCTCTTTACTGACTTATTGGCCTTAAATTCTATTCAGCAATACATAATCATTTTCAAACGAATAATGAAAATAGTATGATAATTTAAAAATGAGTAATATAGTCATTGCCTTTTAATCAGTCCTTTCTTCTATTTTTACCCTGCTTGTAACCACTTAACTATCCCTCACGCACAATCATGATTAACTCCTTGTCATAACGTAACAGTAAGAAACCAGCGTATAGCTGTGTTGTTTAAAGCAGAACGATACGTGTCCGGGGCAGGGCCACGGAGCAGGCACTGAGTGGCAGGCAGGGGCAGAGCTCCCTTCCAGCCACCGCCCGTCTCCCACAGCACCACCTGAGCGCCTCCTGGCACATCAGCAGCGGCGCTAGATTCCCATGAGTGCAGGGACTCTACTGTGAGCTGTTCAGGCAGAAATCTAGACTGCAGGCTTCTTATGACAGTCTCCTGACTGAGGATCTGAGGTGGAGTCGAGGGGGCGATCCCAGCCCCAGGGAGGAGTTGCAAACACGGATTAACAACAGCAGAGAGGTTTGGTGGTAGAGAGATTATGATAAATCAATTGCTCGCAGGCTCATATCAAATCCCTATCAGTGAGTGACAAAAGGCAAGTAAGCTGCCTCTGGTGACAGGCTTAAATTGCCAAGTGAGTTGATAAAGTTCAGTTGTACAGTCACATCTGGTGTCAGGCTTTAAGTCAGACTCCTGTACTCATTCTTCCTGTTGTGGAGTGTATAGTATTTCATTTACCACTTCCGTCCAGGCTTGTACTACACACATATCTCAGACAGTTTTAGTAAGCTCACAAGCTAATGCTAGCTAAAAGGAGAAAAAAAAATCACCGGACAGCTTCTTTGAAAAAGGGAAAAATCCAGGGATGAGACAGATGACATTAAGACTGTCAACAAAAAGAAAGCTGCATTTAAAAGAAAACACCAAGAGTCCTACTTAAGGGTTCATTGCAACAGGCAATTCACATTCCAAGTCCACTTTGTATAACATGACGTGACCATGTACAAAACCTTCAAAAATGCTTTGCTACGTGGTGACGAGACACCTTGCAAAAACAGATAAGCCTTTAGAGTTTTTCAAAAGAAAAAAAAAAAATGTGAACAGAAAGAACAGAAGCAATTATTGAAGGCCGACACTCCATCAAATGTGTCTACACTGAGAGCATCATTCTTAGGGACGGGCCCTTTGCTGAAGCTAAGAAGCAGCTTACTCAAGGCGAAGAGGTGATCCTGACTGCTGTTTGTTACAAACTTTTAGGAGAGGCTGCATTTCAAATGGCGACATATTTTCCTTTTTTGGATAACACCGTAAGTAGACACATCGATCAAACAGCAGAGGATGCTGAGGTGTAGTTTTTAAAGAGAAAGAATTAGGAAGTCACCGTGCTTCGGTATCTAGCGTGACCAGTGTGCTCATGTTGAAAGCAAGGTCACGATGCCTGCTTTTGTGCGATATATTTTCAGAGGGATGTGCATGAGGATATGTTTTGTGTAATTTTGTTACCAACATACACAATAGATGCAAAATGATTCCGATCCTCGAATGATCAGTGAATTATTCATTCTGTGCTTGTATGCACAGACACAGAGGCTGCCGTGAATAGATGGCTTTCTGGTTTCACCACTCAGGTCAAAGAAGTGGCTCAAGTGTCTCTATACAGTGTGTGACCCACAGAGAAACAATGGCTAGCTGAAAAAAGCCACTTGAACTGATGAGTGATTAAAATTATTGACTGCATTATAGTACACAACCTTGAATCAAATGTATTCACATAGCTCTAAGAGGAGATGGATGCAGAACACACGCATCTTCCCTTACATGCATAAGTGTGACGGTTTTCTAAAAGTAGATCAATGGTCAGAGTTTTTGAGTTATGAGAACTGCCATAGACGTTTCTTTGGAAAAACAGTTAGCACTGGGAGCACATTTCACGGACACAGAATGGGTCACAGAAACTGCTTACTCACATGACATATTCAACCTGTTAAGTGAATTAAATCTGAATGAAAACTGTGTTTAAGTCAACAGATAAAGTGGCTGCATTCAGATACAAACTGGAATTATGGGAGTGAGAAGTGAATATTGGGATTAAATTCAAAAGTCACTTATCAAGCTTCATCCTATTTCACCTATTAGCGGACTCTGACATGCCAGATCAACATTCTTCTGCGGGGTTTCTGCCCCCCAAACCCCAGGATGTCAAAGTCTTTTGGTTTTTCTTTGTATTTAACTGGTTATTTCCTTACAAAGTAGATTTAGTGCTCTTTTTATTTCTAACTTCATAATTTTCCAAGAATTTTTACCTCATCTACCTTTACTTTAGTCAACCTTTTGTACCTTTACTTATTGCTGATACTGTCGCATACCAAGTCTTTAATCTGCTAACTACTTCCTAAAGTATATCCTTAGCCCTACCTCTAGTTTTCCTAAATGACACATTCATTGGTCAGTCAGCATTTTTACTTAAAATATGAAGGTTGATTTCTGAATTATTTTCTTTTTGTATCTTTTGTTTTTTGAGATAGGGTCTTGTTGTGTACTTTAGGCTGGCCATGAAGTCACTGCGTAGCCCAAGCTGGCCTCAAACCAGCAATGATTCTTTTGCTTCAGCCTCCCAGGGAACTGGGATTACGGTCTGGAGCCACCACGTCCATCGATACTAAGGTTGTTTTAAGAAATAATTTTTTCCCAAAATTATAGTTAAATCATTCAGAAAAGTCTACTGATTTAAATGACTTTTGTTTCATTAGAAATATGTCAGAATTCTTCTGAGTTCTCTTACAAATGATTATAACTTAGCTTAATTTCATCATTCTATATAAAATAGACATGATTAAAAATTAAATTCTCTTTAATGTTTAATTGAGAAAAATAATTGTTCTTGCTCTGTATGGCCTCATGGCAAACACTTTCTATATTTTATTATGTGCAGAAATCCCTATGAAGCAGTTAAATTTGTAAGTTTAATTGCTTTTTTGGAGTACTTTTTTTCAGATTTATTATACTAGCAATAAAATGTTGCAAATTTTTCATGTAGCTATTTATTTTTAAATATATCACTGCCTTAAATATTAGAGCATATTTAATAGAATGCAAGATGAGATAATATATCCTATTCAAACTTGCTACTTCATTTTCCTTTCAACAAAAGATGTTTAGGAATGTCTGAATCCACGTGCTCCAATCTCTGTTTATTTCAGTAATCCTAGTAATCATTGGTAGCTCTACTGCAGCACACCACTGGGGAGATTTGTCTCACAATCCAGAAAAATGATATATCTATGGATAGTTAACATAAATGCAGTTTGTTTTGTTAAATATAAAGAATGAAATAAAAACAAATAAATTAAACTAAGCAAAGAAACAGTAGATGAAAGTTCTAAAAACATGAAGCATTTAAATTTGAGTATGATTAACGAGAAAGAGCTGGCCATGTTGAGTGAACAGCCACTAGGCAGACGAGTACTAACAGAGGGATGTGTTAAGCACTTCACCCCAGCAGATGGGAATATGCCATCAATCACTGTTCAGGACTGTTAGTGTACAATGAAATAATTGTTTCAGATTATCATTAGGCTATACTGTATGTCTTCCTTTGGTGCGTGACCTTCTGCCACTGTTCTTACTGCCATAATCATTTTCCCTGGGCAAGACACGGTTTCTAGTAACAATAATCAGCAGGTATAAGTGGACTATATAAAAGAATAGCCATGAATTTCTCAAGAATTTGGAAGAAGTTGAATGAAGCTAGATAATGCTGAGCACCAGCAGGAAGTGATGTCAGAAGAGTAGGCTTAGTAGAATTGGTATAGAGCCTTGTTGCAATAATACACTAGGATTTTAGCCTAAGTATGTTAATTGATATCAAATTTTAATTGATATCAAATGTTAAGTTTGATATCAATTGAATCATATTGGAAAAATGTCTGGATAAATGGAAATTTTTTGGAGTAAGAAAAGCAAAACAAAAGTAATAATTATAGGTAAGATGCGACTTTAATAGTATAGGAGAAAGATGGTGGTACTTTCACTTAGGACAGGGTTGTAGAGATGATAAAAAACCAACCAACCAACTAACCAACAGAAGACCGCACATTCAGAATAGAGTTTGGAGAAGATTCAAATGGACATTGTAAGGGATTAAATGCTAAATGCAATGTAAAGAAAATTAAAAATTATACTAAGTTGTAGGGCCTGAACAACTGGATGATTGGCTGTAATATTTACTGAGAATGAGTAAAAAATCCTGTGAGTTTGGAATATTCCATCTTGCATATGTAAAATTTTAAATGTCTATTTTATATACAGTCAAATTTATCAAGTCATTAGCTAGACACTTGAGTCTAACTTTCAAAGAAATATTTAGAATTAGATATCAAAATTCAAAAGTTATAATTGGTTTCCATATAGCACTGAAAAGTATGGAAATAAGTGGCATTGTCTATGAATAAAATATGGTGCCCTGGGGTGCTTCAACATCAGAAAGTACAAAGAATTAGCATTGACAATTAAACAGGACTAACCAGATCAACAATGTCTGAGATAAGAAGAAAGAAGAAAGCGATATGGAAAGAAAATGACCACATGAAGTGTTGTACTGAGTTTGATTATTATGAGTTGAAGAGAAGATGATTATGCAAAATTAAATTTAATAACTACAAAAAATATTTGTTTGCTATAAATTGAAGAAAATTGGAAGAGTTGTTGGAAAAGGAGTATGAACAGTTTTTTTTTTTTTTTTTCACATGTTGGAACCATTATAACTTTGTAAAATAATTGGAATTATCCAAACTACAGTGAAAATTGATAATACATTACAAGGATAATTACAATAGAGAAATTCCTGTGACAAGGAAGATGATACATAAAACATAGCCAGTGGAATCAATCCTTGATTAAAACAGAGACACTTAATATACTACAGACAAAAAAAGGGCTTTTGGATTATGTTTCTCTGTTGTCTGTACTAAACCAAGGAAAATAAAATGAACATGACTGAGTTTGTGCACATGAATGTTGTTGCACATTTTTTATAACATTAGTAACCCTGTTGATTTAAAATCTGTTAAAATATTTTTAGCTTTAATATTTAACTTCATTTGTGAATATTATACTAGACTAAATGATACTGAAATGCAATAATGTTTAAGAAGTAAGATTTTAGACACATATGTTGTTTATGCATGTTTGAAATACATTGTTTTGCATAGAATGGTGGCACATGCCTGTAATCCCAGCACTAGCGAGGCTGAGGTGGGAGGATTGCCATGAGTTCAAAGCCAGCCTGGGCTATATAGTTGGTTTAAGGTCAGCCTAAACTTTATAGGAAGACCATGTCTCAAACAAAACAAAACAAAACAAAATAAAATAAAATAAAATAAAATAAAAAATAAAAATAAATACATTGTTTTATGATGTAAGGAAAAATAATACAACTCTAAATATTACTTTCTTAGTTGTGCAGATTAGACTATCTCTATTTTAACTCACTAGACAACATGCAGATAAGAAGGAAAATACCCAAAACACAAAAATTTACAATAAGTGTGAATAATTATGTTAATATGGCTGAATAATTCTTTTGACCTTACTCATCTGTAAAATTCAAGAGTTTTTTTTTTCTTTTTTCCTAATGATAGTCATATAACATATAATACACTAAACTGTAAATGTTTGCAGATAAATTTAGTGAATGCTTAGACATAGTAGGGGATAGTTCACAGAAGTCAAATGAAACAAAATATAAATTACTCAGGAATATAAACTCTTTATATATTCCACAGTAATTTATGAATTCTCTTTTTATATTAATTTGTTCTTTGTCATTTTGTTTGCTTTTCATTTGGACTTTTACTGTGGCTATAATTTTTATGGACAGAGAGTTTTTCATCATGAGCATCTGATGAATTACTGCTTTTTCAATAAAGACAGAAATTAGAGACCTCACTCTTATTTGCAATAAACTTATTATAACTTTAAAGGAAATAATTAATTCTTATAAATTAGAGGTCAGATGTGTCTCTTAATTTTAAATACTTGAGCATTTTTATTGTTTGTTATTAGATCCTACCATATTCTTCTAAATCTAGTGAATATATTGTTATTCCATTGCAAACACTGTTTTTTCATTACTTTTGCTGCAGAAAATAAAAGTAATTGAGTACGTACAATGCACACACACGGCCACATTTCCTTTAGAGTCCATAGCTTTGATTGTTAAGAAGTTGTGAGAAATATTTATCTTTGTTTCGAAAGAAATAAACAGCACTAGTTCTAATATATGCAAGCAAAGCTGTGTGCACAGCTCTAACCTCCAAAGTCATCTGTGTGACAGATGGAGTTTCTCTGAACATATTTTAGCTTGAAAATATGTTGAATTGTATTCCCTCGATTTTTAGAGCCATATATTTACACTTTCTAAATTATTTATCAAAAAAGAACCAACCAAATATTTGATATTTATTTGTACTTTATTTTTAGGGCGTTGAGGCCAAGGTCTTGCACATGCTAGGCAAATACCGCACCACTAAGCGGTTTCCACAGCCTGGTAATGCACTGTAAAAACACAGACAGTAAATGAATATTAATTTGCACATTACAAAAATGTACAAGGCCAATTAGAATCAGTGGAAATAATAGTTACAGAATGTTAAAGCATTTTTGTTGCATAGCAACATGATATTTTGTTGCATTTTAGAAACAGGAATAATAGAAAAAACAGTGAATTAATTAGGTATTCTCTCTTTGTCTCTCTCTGAATATATATATATATATATATAAGTATACATATGTAGAGATATATATATATTTTTTTCTAAAATGACCTAAATTTCCACATTTTCTAATTACACTGAAGCTTTAAACCTCAGGGTATTTGAAAATATGGAAATATACATTATTTTCCCCACTTATTTTAAAATAATAGAATTTCTACTTGGAAAATAACTCCATTATCTCTTTCATTTTTGCCTTTTCTTCTAGTCCTTTTTATAGTCAAGTCAAATAATTGAATTTATTTCAGTATAAGCGATTGCATTTCAATAAAGCATAAAATAAGCGCTTGTTGTGTCTGAGTCGTTTATGTCTTTTTTTGGTGAAAATCATTTTCTCTGCTACGGTTCTCATCTAAGACTGACATTCTTATGTTTGCACCCTCATTGCATTTTCTACACAAAATTACCATAATTTATAATTCAAAATGGTATGTTCGCATTTATAATTAATAGAGTATAAAATAGATTTCATCTTGCACATTTAAGTAATGACTTAACGTAGATACACATGGTAAGATTAGCAACAAAATCCTGACAGTGCAGACTGTAAGAAAAGTTCAAATGTATTCAAGTTAAATTGGTCAATTGTCACATAAATATCAGAGATTTTTACTTAGGCTAAATTTATTATTTTACATTAATCAAAATTTATTTTATATTTTCCTTGTCGATGAATTTTCTATCATTTTTTTAAATTTGTTGGCATTTACCAAATATAATCACAGAAATTCTTAAATACAGAAGTACTTCCATATTATTTAATCTGACTTTATTTGTAAATTAAATCATACATTTCCTTTATGTTTATTTATTTCTATCTTAAATATTTCTTTGAAGTCTTCATTTTTTCACTTTATTTTGTTCACCAATTTGTTAGATTTTGGTTAGCAGTATTAAAAATTACTCGTATTGGTCTTTCAAATAGCATTCTGTCTCAGTCACCCAAAAATGAACACCTGCATTTGTAACATTACCTTAAAAAATGCAAACCAAATTTTTAAGTCTCTTTCAAAACATAGTGCTAGTGCTCTTTAGTTGGAGTACTTTTGAAAATAATCCCCCTTTCACTAGAAAAATATACTTTTCCCTTTTTTTTTTTTTTTTTTTTTTTGTGGTGCTGGGGATCGAACTCAGGCCCTTGTGCTTGCAAGGCAAGCACGCTAATCACTGAGCTAAATCCCCAGCCCTATACTTTTCCCTTTTAAATATTGCTAATATTTAAAAATGTCATTTGTGTTTTTAATATGCCAAATAGCATACAATTATAAATTATATATGACATGTATTTCAACTATATTTTAAATGTGTTTGTGGATCGGTCTATATTAGTCTTTCTACTTAACATCTATCTGTTAAGAGAGAAAATGAGAAACAGGAAAAAGAAAAGGTAGATAGATAGATAGATAAATAGATAGGTATGCCTTTGAAATTATTATTTTAGAATTACTCAGTACTTTATGTCATTGTACTTTTAACATGTCTGTCTTTACTTATGCTACACCTTGCTGTTACATATCCTCCAAAGAGCCTCTTCTACCATTCAAACGGTTTTCAATTTTTTTCTCAATTTTTCTTTTATTTATAAACTCATGTTATTTGAATTTACATATACCCTACCTGTTTTTGGTGGGAACACACATAATCACACACACACATACGCGCACACACACATGCACACACACGCACACAAACCCCTCATGCTTCTGTTGAAACACACCTAGCATATGCACGGAGACAATTTAAAGGCTGTGAAGACATACATTAACTCCTTATAAGCACTTATATTAATGGTTTTAGGATCAAGAAAAATATATTTCCTGATTGCTTTAGCAGCTTTCTGCAAAACTTTAAGTTGCTTAGTGGCTTTCAAAATCCACGTAAAAATCTATAAAATCTTAGACTTGATTAAGCTTTCTTTTACTCTGGTTGGCAATTGAGGTAAGTATGTGAACACACTCATGAATACTGCACCCTTACCCCTTGGTGGAAGCATATGCCACATCAATGTCAAATAGACCTGGAGCGTAATTTGAATGCAAAAACTTAGTAGCAAAAATTATAATCATGTTTATTCATGATTCACTCAGTGTGAAATGGAAATAACAATATCTACAATATAAAACTATAGTAGAAATTAATGAAACAAAATAGATCATGTTTGGTAGGAAGAAATAAATGCATGGTAACTCCTATATCCCACTCAATTTATTTCCCACTATCATTATGCAAACCTTTAAAATTTTAGACCCCAATTTTTCTATGATCTTCCAGGTTAGAGAGCAAGCAAGAATACAATGTGTGTTATAGTAGAGATATCTAGCTGTATGTTCCTATATGGACAAATCAGATTTTTCAGGAAATCTGCATTTTCCACTAGCTGTTTGAAAAAAAAAAATCACTTTACATATTTATAACTATTTCTTCATACAATGTAGTGAATAATCTTCACCTTGTACCTGTGCTTTCATGATTAGAAATATTGTATCTAAAATACTTACAATATACAATTCACTAATATTAATTATGGAAGTGATAGATTGTCCTCTGTACAAAAATATTCTATACAAAAATATGACTTTGCTTTTATGACCTGGGCATCTGTTTCTTGAAAAATTATATAAGGGTATGTATATAATACCCCCCATTCGAGAGATGAGGAATAAGGGATAGATAGATTCTATGTTGAATCTATTGGAGATTTTGAGAAGAGTTAATTTAAAAGCCCTATATTAGCTATACTAAAAAATAGTCTATTTCTTAATAATTATAAATATTGCTTCAATAAGCAAGATAAAGCAGCTGAAACTGTAGGAAAGAAAGAAAACCCCTTGCGTATGTGCAGCCTTGAGAACAACAAATAAGCAAACAGGAAGTATAGCCTTGTTTAATGAAATGTTCACGTGGGAGCATCACCCCAAATCTGATGAGAGAAGAATGGAGATGGAAAATATAAAGGAAAGACATATATGGACTTTCGGTCAACTTCTTGCCCTCCTCTGACATATGTCCCTCCGTTTCTGATAATTTTTGAACACCAGTTTAACTCCAGGCTCCTCCATTTCAACAAACGCTGAAAATGGGTGGACAATAATGGTTACATAAGGGCCAAAGTCACTTACTGTCTAGGTAATGGCTATCTACCTATCACTGGCTAAGAGCGAGCACTGGCCATTCGTGTACTGAGAAAGCGCCCACCACTCTGAAAACACCTAGAAACCTAGGGTAGGAAACCTGGAAAATTCCAGTGTCTAACATCTCTTTGCCCAATTACCTAAATCTATACTTAATTTGCTTTTAAAACCTAGTATTATGACAAGTTAATATAGTCTTTTTAGAGGGTACTTCTATAAAATTTTCCCTTTATTTTTTCCCTTCCTTGTCTCAATGGCCAAATGTTTACTTTCAGTATAGAGTTTTTCATCTATTGCAAAAGCATCACATGGAATTACCTGTGGTGGAAGCAGGGGCAAGCGTATAAAGGCAAGAAGCATACTCAGGTCGTTGCATCTCCTCTGCATGTCGTACTTAACCCACATCATTAATGCATGGAAGATGGTTTCTTCATCAGGAACATTTACATCATCACTGGCCAGTAGTTTATGCAGCTCCTCAGCTGGAAGGAGTAAGAACTCTTGATTTCTGATAACTTCCATTATGTTTTCCTGTGGGGGAGAAACATCTTGGCATAAATTCAGTTTCACTTTTATTTGTCTAGTAAAGCATCTCAGAAAGAAATGAGAAAAGCAGTCAATAACCTTTGTTCTCATTATAACATAATCCTCGAGACTGGATCCTTTAGAAACTAGAAGCTGTTAAGATGAAAGCATTGTAATTGAAATTGAAGTGTAAATGTATCTGAGACAGCACAGATCTTGTAACAAATGGAGGATTATAATGTTGAGCTTTGTTATGCAGGCAGGAGTGCTAAGTGATTAAATATTCAAGTTTCAAGTGTTCTGCTATGTAAGATTTAGTGAATATAAAAAGAATAACATTTCACATTTGGAAATGCTTGACTACACACATATGAATCAGAAAATGCTAATAAATTCATGTAAAAACATAACACTGGGGTAGGGGATTTAGCTCAAGTGGTAGAGCACTTGCCTAGCAAGCGCGAGGCCCTGAGTTCTATCCGCAATGCCAAAAACAAAGAACAAAAAAACAAAAAACAAAAGAAACCAAAAAAAAAAAAAAAAACACTATAAGATTCATCATTGTTTATACAAAAGGGAAAATCAGAACACAAAGGCCATAGAAATCCCCAAATCCCAAAATGTTCCACATTCTTATTATCTCTCATAACTCCTACCTCTCATAATAACTTCTTTGGCTTAAAGTCATATTTGTTTTCTTCCAGATTGCTATAACCTTTTAATGACTTGGCTTTAGTCTATTCTTAGCATCTCAATCGCATCCTCTATAATGATGCCAAAACTACATTTCTAATACACAAACGTGCTTATGGTATCATTCAAAGTTTTTGTTTTGTTTTGTTGTATTTTATGCCTTCCCCCTATATTACGTTTCACATTTCTTGTTTGAACTCTATGGTTTTACACTATCTGACCCCTTATGATTATAATTCATTTATTCCCTTACTTAATGCAGTCACAAGTGTACTTACTCTTCTTTCAATTTGCCCAGCTGTTTGACCTGTCCTCCATTATTAACTCCTTTGCTTAAAATTATATATCCAGTTGTTTTCCTAAATCTTGCCATGTTTCAAGATTGAGTTCAAGGCCTACCTATTGTACGTGACTTCTTGACTTCTCAGTCAGGTTTCATTTGATTGGGCTGCTGGCCCACGGGAGGTTCACACTCCATGGTATTCCTCTCCTGCTGCCAAACAGCAGCTTACACTTCGATGCGCACAGAGGTGTCATTACAAACTGTGAGCTCTAAGACCTTGACTTATATACACTTGTATGTCTAGATCCTGGCATAGTGCTGGGAAAATAATATGGAAACAACGTGTATTTGTTGAATACAATGTGTTTTTGCAGAGGAAAAAAATTGCGGTAACAGAGTAGAGTAGTACAAGGCTTTCTAAACATATTTTTACTATGAAACCTGAAATAAGAAGATGTGGTCTTTCTATACAATGGAGTACCACTCTGCCATAAAAAGGGTAAACTAGAGTCATTTGTGGTTAAATGGACCCACCTCGAGAACATACTCTTAAGTGAAATAAATCAGTCATGCATGAGTACACATCAAATTGTTTCTCTAGTATGAGAAACCATAAGTGTACATAAAAACAAAGAGGCATAATAGATACTAGGTAAAAGAAAGATAATATTCAAAAGAGAGGAGAGCTAGAAGGGGAAAAGAGGGAAAGGAAAAGGGAGAGAAAGGGAAAAAATGGAAAAATGTAAATAAACGTGCTGTAAATAAGGAAAGGGGGGAACGGAAAGGAAGGGTGGGGAAGGGGAGGAACCAAGGTACATCATGTATAGGTACAAAATAACCATGATAAATGGGATCATTATGTATACAATGTACCAATGCATGTTCTTGATAAAAAAATAAAAATAAAAAAAAGAAACCTGAAATAGAGTGAGAGTATGACTTAAAAAAGCCTTTTTTTGTCTATCTTAAAACTGAATATTCATCAATCCCGAATAACCTTCACGTTGAACACTCATTTCAAGAAGATTCACATTTTCTTTTTTGAGAAGAAACATGACCTATGCTAGCAAAGAACGTTAACTTTTACTTTCTTTCAGGTCATCTGTCTTCTCTTTACATAAATTATATAATCAGAGTCCAATGTGTGTATCATTTTATATTTTATATATTAATATGTATCATATGCATCAATATATAAAAATCATATATTAAAATCATATATCTTAATCAATATCATAGAATTGCCGAGTTACTTTTGTTCCTAGATATTATTTTGTCCCCTGTGTGTTCTCTGGACTTATTTGGTTTTGTGTAAATTATAGGTGTTCAATTGCTATTTACTGAGTCAATGATTTAAGTATTTTCAGATTTAGTGCTACAAGATTTATCTAAAGAGCTAAATGAGAGAAAACCATTATTGAACAGTCTTAGAAAGTTTTTTCTTTTTTTGTTCATTTGCTTTTGAAGTGACTCAGAAACATCCGTGTCTACATACAGAATTATACACCTAGACCATTAGCATATAGTGAGAAATATCGTAAAAAAGCTCTCCAAAGCCCCTAGGGGTGTCAATCATAAAGACATTGTTCAAAGCATATTTTGTTATATTTTATAGTGTCCTCTTTATGATGACCCTTGGGGAAAACTTCTTTCAGGTTTTAGTAGCAGAAATAATTGTACTTTTTTCTGAGTAAATTGGTTTGCTTTTACCATGGATGGTGTAAATTATGAAAGTGATCAGATTCCTCTTTTTATTTGGCCTCTAGAAAAATTATAGTCAAATTGAAATCCACCTGGAAGAAGGTTATAGCCCTTTATACTTTTATTTCTTTTTCAGACAGCCCTGAAAATAGTTTCATTTAATATTGCTGCAGCAAATTTTCTTTTTTCTCTCTTGTATTCCTGCATCTCATTTCACTTGTATTCGCATAGACTGCAATCTTCATAGTCATACTAAATCATTTGAGCTCTATCAATACTGTTTGTAAAAACTGCTGTAGATAAACCATGCATTAGGCACTGGTAGCAGTTATTACTGGTTCTGCCACACTTGTCTGTATATTACACTGCTTATTATTTTTGTTTGTACATACTTTGGAGTTCTAAAGTTATCTTAGATTTTTTTCCCCCACTTCACCAAGTGTCCTTTCAATACCTGGTCTAATATTTTCCTGTAAAAATTTCAATGTAGCTTCTGGAAATCATTTCATTTTAATTATGTTTTATTGATAAAAGAAGTTATATCAAATAACACTAGTTTCTTTACATTGGGAAATGGGAGGTGAAGAAGCTAATTTGGCTATAAAACAAAGACATGACAGCAGGTAATGTAGTATGTGATGCTACAGTTGGTTTGTGACCTTGATTGACAGTGAGCACAGAAAAACTGTGGGGAAAAAAAATTGGAAGGCTAGTTTGGGTGGAATAGTAGCATAGATTTATTGTAAAACTTTAATAGTCTATCCCATTTAAATAGTCACACCTTCTACGTAAGGTTTGAAAATGCTTCTTATGAGGAAAATATTGACATCAAATTTATCATTGCCTCAAA
>PVJO010008897.1:0-72581 GCA_004026905.1 Hystrix cristata
TGCAAGGAGTTCTTGAGTCAGCCCGTCACTAGTACTAGCCAAAAAGCCCGTGCACCGAGCGACTGTGCAGACTGACAGCCTGCTGGAAACTCAGATGACACAGTGCAGGGAAACCTGCACTCCCTCGATGATGTAGAGCAGCCAGTGTCTAGGGCCTTTCCCTTCTTAAACAACTTCCTTTAAAATAGTTAATACCTGCACAGACAGTTATTAAAAAATCAAGTGGTGCTGAAGGCTTTAAAATATACATGTCTCCTTACCACATTCCCCTCCTGCGCCAGGTCTTCTGATATTTACATGCGTATTTCAAAATAAAGTCATATACACTCATCCTTCAATTCATCAATTTTACATATTATTAATTGACTTCTGAATTGGTTCAGAGCCTCCAAAAGGCAGGCAGGCAAATGAGAAATGTACTGGGGGAAATACCTGAGAGGAATGGAGAGGGAGCTGGGGAAGCTGTCAGCCCCCACGCTGTGCAGGCCACACTGTGGGCAGGCCAGAGGGAAGGGAGGGTAAACAGGATCACCTGAGACCGCAGTGAAGTTGGCAGGAAAGGTCAGCTAGTCAAGTGGGGTCTGCGAGCCACGGCAGCCCTGAATCCTCTGCCTCCTAAGGATGGGACGTGTGTCCCTCAGCATCCCTGTCACCCTCAGTCACTGGCTGGGAGCATCCCAGAAGAAGCGGGGCCTCTGCATGAATGGGGTGATGGTCTCCGCAGGGCACAGCTGGCCTGCTGGTCGCTTACGCTCCCCACATTTGGAGATCTCAGGGGATGAAGGCATTCCGTGCCACCACTTCTGGCGTGATAGAAGAGGGTGTCCATTCCCTTACACAGACCTCCCCTCCCTTTTTTCTTCTCTCCAATATAATCATACCCCAATTTGGGTTAAGTCTATAGTCTCCATTTTCGTCATTAGGACTAAGTAAATTTTCCTCATACCTGAGCCAGGTAATGCACTGTAATTATAATTTGTGGTACAATTTTTGTTTTTCCTAGAGACAATAATTCCTTACTTTTCTTTGAACTGTTGGACAAAATGACCCATAACTCCCAGTGGCTCTGTAAAATATGTCTCACTGTAAGTTTCCACATCATTGAATTTACAGCAAATCTTCTAAATACAGAGGTGAGCCAGTAAATATTTAGCAAACAGACCTTTGTTGTGGGGAGAGGGAATCCTGATTCTTAAGCATTTGCCCTTCTCCAATGTGTAAGTGCTCCTACCATGGTGGATTTCAGGCTCCCTTTGAAACAACCCTGAATTTAGGGTTTTGAAGAGACACAGCTCTGGAGAGCCTGAACAACCCAGCCCTAGTACTCCACTGGGTAAGGCCACTTCTACCCAGCACACCACTGAACTAACCCTGCTGAGCCCCCTTTCTTCCTGCCCCACTATGGGCTTGCTGTTGTCAAGATCTACCACCTCTCACCTATATTTATTTCCCTGTTTTCTTTTTGATGCTTGTGAGCAGAATTGTCTTAGTTTACTCTCTCATTTTGATAAAACAAAAACCTCCAGCTACTTCCTGAGAAAGGGTCAAAGAGGGAGTCAAGAAACTTCTTTTTCTCTTGTGCTTATATTGGAAGATTGCATCTCTGCAAATGTCTTCTTCTAACATATTTCTTTGATAATTTTCTCAGAACTGTAGTTTTAAAATTATAACTCCCAAGAATTTAGTAGGGATGGCTCCCTAGTCCTCAAGCTTCCCAATGCTGCTACTGTTGAGAGATTTGATACCCAAGCTTTTTGCATGTAGCATTTCTTCTTTCTAGAAGAATTTGGGGTCATCATCTATGTATAGATACCACATTTTTTTTTTTAACTACTCATCCACCGATGCCTATTTAGGTTTAAAAACATCTTCTTTAATGCCTTCTAAAAATAATCCCTTCACACACGGAAGGGATTCAACTGTTCCTGGCATGGATTCAGTCTTTCTCTGTCTAGGAAATAGCAATACTAGATGGGCTTCTACTGTCACTGTGATCACTGGATGGATGCCACTTGATTAAATAAGGGCGAGAGCAAGGAGAGACAAAGTCAGAGTTAACAAAAAGCCAAATTGTGAGTGTCTCACTCCAAGTGAGACAACAAAGGAGCGCTCTGAACCTGATCTGTCTTGCATTTAAAAGGATGGTCATGGGACAGAGTCCAAGGTTGTGCCCACCGAGATGGGGAGCCTAAACCCACTCTACCCATAGAATTCAGTTGACACTTTCCTGAGTCCTGTTGCAGAAAAAGAATTTTTAGGTTGCATGAGGCATAAAGGAATTTTTTAGGCAAAAATTTAATAGTAAATAACACAGATCATATAGTTAGGCCATGCGAGACCATTCCTCTCCACTCAGCTGAACTTGGGCAACGCCACAGGGCCAGACCCCTTGACCTTTGTCCCAAGGCCCACACCTAGTGGTGGAAATAACAAAGATCCTTGAAAATATCCAAAATTCCAAACCAAGACACATGAATGCTGTTGGTATGACCTACAGTGACCCTTCCTGTCTTGGAGCTGGTTAAAAGTTCATACCTGTGGACGGCATCGCATGCCTCCAATTGTGACACAGGGAATTATGGGAAAGGACACGCACAGTAGGCACAGCTGAGATGACTCAGCATCTTGTCAATCATGTTGTCAATTGTGCTCTGAGAGACCTGACGGGAGGGAGGCGCTCCAGGTCTAGTGCACCTTTCAGATCTTCAAGCCCAACACAGTCTGTACTCCAGTCATTTTTCTGCCAGCGTGAGCCCGCTGGCTCTGTGTGTACTTTTCCTCTTTACATTTCATTAGATTTAGAACTGCCTTTTCCTTACTCTTGCTTGCCACAACCAATTCTTTGTTCATCATGCACAGGAATCTGGAAACCAGTCCTGGGTCCCATCACGCCTGGTAATATTACAGTGAGCTAAATCAGACAGAAATTAATATAAGACAGGGAAGTCAGCGTAAAAAATAGACATCAGAACTATGGCTGGAGGTGCATCCGCTGAAGGCCAGGCCTCAGGATGCAGATGTGACGACCAGGCCTACTTGCCTCCCCCAGGTGATAAACAGTAACTTGAAATTATAATAGCATCCCCTGGTCCCAGAAGCCCAAATAGGCACTCAAGTGGGCGACCAGGACCTCCGGATCCACCCCTGGAATGTCTGTTCTTTCCATGTCCGTTTGCTATGTGACCTTCTTCCCCATTGGATCAGTATTACCTGGGTGGCTATACTTGTAATGTTGTTGGTTGATCATAGTTCTGACCCATGTTGTACCCACCTCATGATTTTGCTGGTATAGGTCTCATTTTAAAAATAAAGCTCTAGATGGTGGTGCATGCCTGTAATCCCAGTGCTTGAGAGGCTGAGGCAGGAGGATCACTATGAGTTCAAGGCTAGCCTGGGCTATCCGGTGAGCTCAAGGCCACCCTGAACTACAAAGCAAGACCTTGTCTCAAAAAACAAAACAAAAATAGAATAGAAGAAAGCTCTTGGCCATCTATACCGGTATGAAAGAAAAGATGGAGCTAAATCAATACGACCCAAGGCAAACAGTTGGGGGGCGGTTCAATAAACCATTTTGCTTACATGCTGCCAAATACATATTGAGTTTCAGGAAACCAGCTGGCTTTGCTTCACGCTGGGTTCCTTTTTCCGTTGAGTTCCTTCGTTACTGGTCTCTACACTCTTCACAGAAGGTGCTACCCTCTTTTTGTCAGAACTTTGCTAAACAGGAGAAAGTTAAGATTATAAACCTTGGCCAGGAAACCTCAAACAAAAATGAAGCAAAGCGATGTGGGAATGGAGCCAGAACAAACGGTGGCCGTTGCCCGGCCCCTGCCCAGGCGAAGACTTGGTGGTTTTGGTGTGAGGAACTTTGCTCAGGACAGTGACGTGGGGAGTTATTGTTTACGGGTACAAAGTTTCAGTTTGGAAGGACTGGAGACAGGGAGTAGTGACACTTGCACAACCCTGTGAACGAGCTTAATGCTGCTGAACTGTGCACTTCAAAATGGCTAAAAGGGTAAATTAATTTTTTGCTTACCACAAACTCTTTTTTTAAAAGAAAAACCCTGCAACCCCGAACTAATCAAGACAATCTTTCTTAGTTGAGTGTGGTGGCACGTACCAGTAATCCCAGCACTTCCGATGCGGAGGCGGGAGGATCCTGAGTTTAAAGCCAGCCTGGGAGTTTGAGGCCAGCCAGAACTACATAGTGAGACCCTGTTGCAGAAAAAAAAAAAAAAGAGGAAGCATACAAGCCCTTGTGTGGGCAGCGGCTTCCCATTAACAAAGTCATGCTGCGGGAAGGAGAGCACAAAGCGTTGGTGGACAGCCAGCCTTTTCTGCCACAGTGCAAAGGGCCTGAGCGGGGCCTTCGTGCAGCCCTGCTCAGATGAAACGCTGCAGGAATCAGTCGCAGCTGTCAACATTAGTCACACAGCCTGTGTTGCCCAAATGTGTTGTCTAACGTTTACTAAGCCCTCACCATGCCCCGGCCAATGCTGGAAATGCTCTGCACACTTAATTTAACAACACTAAAAACTCTATGAGGGAGATACTCTTATTACGCTATTTTAAGATAAAGGACCCAAGGCACAGAGAGATTATAGAGCGAGGCCAAGACATAAGCAACTGCCTGGCACAGCCAGAATCGGACCAAGGTCTAATTCTAGGATCCATGTGCCTAATCACTAAGCTACACTGCCCTAAGGAAGCTATATGTTTTGACTAATTCCTGGTATATGTCCGTAAGACAGCGGCCCATCTATGTTTTATACTAGCTCACATACGAGAAAATGTGTATTTCTCTCTTGCTTAGTCTAAGCTGTCAGGTTGTCCAGTAGACAAGGCCAGCTTGCTCTACAGGATCGGTGGAGACCTGGACTTCACCTAGGGTGTATTTCTTGCCCACCAGCACACTCTTGCTCTTACCTAAAGGAAGTGGGAAAGGGCAGTAGAGGGCAAATATCTTTCTTCTAGGTACATGACCTGGAAGTGGTCCACACCATCTATTCACAGGGCTCAGCCATAACCAAGACTTGTGAGACTACCAGTGACACGGGTGGTAACAAGAACTTATCAACCAACAAAAAATGTAGAGAAGATGAGGGTTTCTTTAGATCAAAGAACAACGCCAAGAGGGTCAGCAGGTGAGTGTTTAAGGGAGGAATCGCACCATCAGGGTGAGAGATTAGAGTTCTCATAAGAGTTTGAGGATATAGGAAAGCATCCAGGCAGTGAATGTGATTACTTTAAGACGTGTCTTATGCATCTAGGCAGCAAATGTCTTTTCCTGACTCATTTAGCATTTCTGCTGGCTCACAGAAGGCCTGTTAGCTTTAGCTAAGGAGGTCTATGTGTGTCTTGTAGAGAAGTTGGGTCAGGACTCATCGGGAGGACTACATGGGCCTGACATCAGTAGGTTTGCTGCTGCCTTATGGCTGCCCACCAAAAGCAGGATGTCTTTAAGGAGAGTTCTCTCCTTAAGGGTTCTAACCCTTTTGTTGCCAGTGGGCAGCAACTGCAACATGGTCCAGGAGACCCAGGAATGTAGTATCTAGCAAGGCAGCCATTACACATTTAAAACTCAGAGAAGGCTTGATATTAGCAATCTCTGTCATGTGTGAACCTTGATAGTGTGCTTAATCATCAGACAGTAGCAGGGACCAGAGATGCAGTTATTAGAAAGAACTTGTAGAGAAAGCAACTTAGAAATTTTCTAAGCCGTAGAGAATCAGGTAAAAATAGCCTCTGAAGTGGATAAGCACAGTTTGGCAGTGAGAAGAGCTCTATTTTGGATTCTAAAAGAGTCAGATTTCTAATTCGTCTCTGCCGTCTACTAGTAAGTGATCTGGGACAATTTAGCTAACTTCTCTCAGCTTAGTTTTCTTCGTCTACAAAGTGATATAGAAAGAGCTGGGGTGTGGCTCAAGGGTAGAGCACTCGCTGAGGCTCCGGGTTCAGCACCCAGCAAACAAAAAGAGGGAAGGAAAACTAAAATTGAGAACAATACTTATTTACAGAATTATTTTGACAATAAGATAATGCATGTCATCCACCCCCCCGACAAAATAGTCAAATTTAACATGTCCAAAACCAAACTCTCAATATTCTTTCCCAAACCTGTTCTTGCAACCGGCATTACAAAAAGGAACTTTTTGGTGGGGGTGGGGGATGCTGGGGATCAAACTCAGGGCCTTGCACCTGCTAGGCAAGCACTCTACCACTGAGCTAAATCCCCAACCCCACAAAATGGAATTTTAAAAGCTAGATTTCTTATCTTTTAGAGAAAAGCAACTCCAGACTTTCTCCTGCTGAGCACATAGTCAACAGCCCCTCCTCTCGTCAGCCCCAAAGCAGTGACAGACTATACAAATACACCTGCCCCAGGAGGCTGGGAGTTGGTTTCCTTTCCACAAGAAAGAGGAGAAGGGGCTAAAGATGGCTGGAAGTGATAAAGCAAGTGTGGAGATTAGCTTTATCTCCATGTTCCCCTCCCATCTGCTCCTTACTATGAAAGACCCTTGCACATCTGTACCCAGGGAGATGGCAATTTGAGGCAAATGGGCCCCTAAACCCTCAGAACCAGCTTTAAATAAATCCCTTTAACCAAAACATATGGCCTCCTTTGATCTGGTCAGTGGCAAGCAAAGGAACCTGAGCATATAAAGGTGAGTAGGTGCTAACGTTCTCGTAACCTTTCTATCTGGGTAGAGGTGAAGTGGGAGTCCAAGCAGCCCTAATACACTTGGGTGTGAGAAGAAGAGACACCACACACTGAATAAAAGCCAGGCAGAGTCCTTTAATTAGCAGGTGGTCAAGGGTTTGCTAGCGCGTCAATACCTCTTGACAATGGTTTGTAAAAAAAGAATGTCTTTCATAGCAAGGGGGTATGGTTACACTTCATAGAAGAATCCTTTCGATAGTTACGAAAAGTCAGGAGTTTGTGTTAGTTACAAACAAGGGTTTTTTTTAACCCTATATTATGTTATCTTAGTCATGTCCGGCCAGGAGCCCTCTCAGGCAGTCATTGGTTACTAATTTATGAGCGTATCATAAACCAGGTGGTGTAAAGAAGGGGGGTCTGGAGAACACAGAGTGCAGGGAAGAAGATTCCCAGGGTGGATAAGGGCTAGAGACTGTCTTACTAATCAACAGATACCCAGGTCTTCTGAGGTTCAGGGCTAATTAAAAAATGGAGCAGGAGTTTGAGATGACAACAGTTCAGCCATTTCAGAGGGAACTTCATCTTTCTGACTTCTCAGACTAAAATCCTTAGAGTTATGATTGACTGTCATTCTCTACCTTCATATCTGAATCATCAGTACATGGTGTCTACTCTTTTCTCAAACTATATCTGGAATTCAACCATTTCTCATCATTTTTGTTGCTGCCATCTTTGTCCAAGTCATCATTTTGTATTCAGTAACCTCCTACATGTTTTCCTGATTCTTCTTGGATCTACCCTAGTATTCCTCAGCATCCAGTCTTCTTGTTTTTTAATTTTTCTGTGCCAGCGAATTGAACCAAGGGCCTCATGCATACCAAGTTCATGCTGTACCACTGAGCTAGATCCCCAGTCCCCAGAGTCATTCTGAGACAGGCTAGAAAAAAAGACAACGCAAAAGGCAGACAAATAATACTAAAACTTAAAAACCGTTCTTTTCTGAAAAACCACAGCTTCGGCACACAAAAGTCACTCAAGCCTCTTTCCCTTCCGGGAAACTCACTCAAACAAAAGAAACAAAAAAGTCATAAGGGTCTTAAAGACACAATAAGCCCGTAAATTGGGCTCGAGGGCTGTGCTTTTCACCTGTAAATTGTGCTTCCTCCTACAGACCTCATCCTCAAGGAAGCAGCAATATTAGAGGGCAGCAGACCCCAATCTCAGACACAGGTACATGGTTTGCATTCTAACATAGCTGCCAGGTGGGTGACTGACAGTAGAGCACCATGCTAGTGTAACATCTTGGGAGAGTTGTATACACCACACCATGCTGTGCCACACGGTAATGTCCAGGAGTGGATAGCAAGCCACTACTTTGCCACATCACCCTGCTGGAATACACAGTTCTCAGGGAGCCTGAGGTAGGAATAGGGTGTGGCTTGATCTGGCTGGGAAGATGGACATGACCCAGGGGGACCTAGGCCTTGACCTGATGTTAACCTGGAGTGCAAAATTCCAATCACCCCTCTTCTCACAGGATGGGGAAACTCTCACTAGAACAGAATCCAGATAAATGTGAATGGCCCTGCGAGCTCAGACTCCCGCTCTCCTAATCCCCTTTGCCCCCTGACCACTAATCCGTGCTCCATTTTTAGCTCCCCAGCCTCCCACTCCTTTTCAGATTCCCTAAGTGTGGCAACCACTGGTTATTTCATTCACCTGGCAAAACCAGTCTCCCTTTTGTTACTTAAATAAACCTCCTTAATGCCCTAAAATTCACTCTTTCAATTCGTTGCCTGAGCAAATAAAGAACCTGGAAAGATCCTCTCTGAACGCCCCATACCCTCCTGCATCAAGTCTAAACAAAGCATTGATTAAAGAACTAAAGAAGTGGTTTAAAATAACAGAAGACAATTTGTTTGAAGCAGGGGATTCTTGTTTCTAAAAAGTAGCTCACCAACTAAACATTACTGGGTCCTGGGTTGCTTGCCTGTCCTTCTGGATTTGGCTTCCAGATTCACCTCTCCTCAAACAAAGAATTGAATGAAATAAGTGGTGGCAAAGTTTATTTTAAAAGGCAGAAATGAAGAATGGGAGAGAAACTGGCTCTGCTGAGCCACTTGAGTAAAACAAAGAGTAAAATAGGACAAATGCAAAAATAAAAGTACATGTTGTACCTGGAGGACACAGCATAGACTGCCATGGAAAAGTATGATAGCGAAATCTCTTCATGGCTTCCTTCTTTTTATACCACATCTTGAGGAAACCCACAAGAACTTCTACATCCGGGTCCTGAGAGGTAATGCTAGGATCCCAGCCTCAGGCTGATATCAGGTCCAGGCATTCTATTGAAAACCTGCTCTAGTTCTTGAGAGAAGTCCATGCGCAGGGCTTTCAACCACTGTGAAGCTGACGGCCACACCATTTTAATATCAGACTATGCTAGTTGAACAAAGACGATGCTAATTGTACAATAAAATATCAGGTCTTATCTCAAATTCACTAAAAACAGGAAAGTTTAGGGTAAGTTCATGCAGGCACACCAAAAGAAAGCACTGGGCAGAAATTCCTGAGTATCTCTTTATGTCCAATTATTAGGAAGGCTAAGAAAGTTCATTTAGCGTGTGTATTTCTGTTTAATAATCATAATTTACAATGACATTTAGTGCCATTTCTCTCACATTCTACATGGCTCCAAATTCCATATTTAGTTTGGATTTTTGCAAATAAATATCCATTTTTAAAAAATATCATAGAGGGGCTGGGGATTTAGCTCAGTGATTAGAGTGCTTGCCTTCCAAGCACAAGGCCCTGAGTTCGATCCCCGGCACCACAAAAAAACAAAAACAAAAACAAAAAAATATCATAGAGGAACAGCTGGTGGGCTTCTGCTGGGTGTTCTATTTTTTTCCTTCCTAGAGTATGTGATTTCCTAATTTTTAGTCTCTCAACCCTGGGATTTAAAGGGCAAATCTAAGTTTTACTCAGAGGTGACAATTATGTATATGGAAACCAGCACTCATTGGCAATTTTTGTAGTTCACAAATTTTTTAACATAATTGCAGACTTAAAAAAGTGTGGCAAGAGGAGTACAAGTATGGCCTTCAAGCATTTTCTTCAAATGGCAATATTTTATATAAACTATTGTGCAAGGATTAAAACTGGGAAATTAATACTGCTATTCTATAACAACTATTTTGTCAATTGTTCCACTGATTTTCAAATGTCCAAACTGATTTTGTGCATCATGTACAGGTACAAAATAACTGTGATGAATGTGATCGTTATATGTACAATGTACCAATATATGTTCCTGGTTAAAAATAAATTAAAAAAAAAAGAAGATATTGTTACAAAAAAAAACCCAAAAATTGATTTTGTAGTAAGATATCATTGATAATATATGGGATTTTTGTTTGTTTGTTTGTTTTTGTTTGTTTGTTTTTGGTGCTGGGAATTGAACTCAGGGCCTTCCTTGTGCTAACCACTGAGCTAAATCCCCGGACCTAATAATATATGGTTTTTTGATCTAAGGAAATCACCCCCTAAGATGTGCTTGCTGTTTTAAGATAGAAAATGGGTACCAAAAATTGGAGCTGCTGCTCTAACAAACACCTGAAAATGTGGCTGCAGCTTTGGAACTGGCAATGGGTACAGGCCGAAGGAATTTGGAGGAACCGGCTGGGAAAGGCCAGTGTTGCCATGAATCAAGAGTTAAGGGTGACTCTGGTGAGAACTCAGGAAAAGCTAAGAACTGTAGGCAAGTTTGAATGTTCTTAAAGATCATGCAAGTCTTTGGTGAGCACAGTATTGGTGATCATGTGTGTGGTAAAGGTCATCCTGATTAGCCTTAGATGGAAATGAGGAACAAGGCATTAGAAACCGGAATAAAGGCCGTCATTGTCACAACGTGGCAAAGAATTTAGCTGACTTGTGTCCATGCTCAAGGGCTTTGTGGGGCAGAAATTAAGCGTGATGAACTACATTGTCTGGTGAAAGAAATTTCTAAGCAAAATATTAAAGGACCAGGGAATCATTTTTAAATGTGTACAGTACAGTAAGATGTGAGAGGAGAGACATTGTTTAAAGTCAGAAGTTACAATTAAAGGAAAAGTAGAGTGAAAAAAAATTGGAAAAGTCATTACCTGACCAAGTAAAGAATGAAAAAGGATCTCTAGGGGAGCAAATGATGGGTGCAGCCAAGTGAGTTTGCTAAGATTGAAGAATAGTACAGAGAATCAATGAATGAGATCATACCAATGTAGAAAGCTTCTGCACAGCAAAGGAAACAGCCAGTAGAGTGAGGAAAAAAAAAAAAAACCCTGCAGAATGGGCAAAAATTTTGCCAGCTATTCTTCAGGCAGAGGACTAATATCTAGTCTATATAAAGAACTAAAAAAAAATCAGTCCCCTCACCAAATTAAAAGACTCAGTCAAGAAATGGGCAAGTGAAATGAACAGATACTTCACAGAAGAAGAAATACAAATGGCCAATAAATACATGAGGAAATGCTCAACATTACCGGCCATGAGAGAAATGGGAATTGAAACAACGCTGAGATACATCTCATTCTAGAAAGAATGGTCATCATCGAGAAATCAAATAATAACAAATGCTGGTGAGGCTTCAGGGAGGTCAGGGAAGGAACCCTTCATCATTGGTGGGAATGTAAATTAGTGCGACTACTGTGGAAATTCCACAGAGAATCCTCAAAAAACTAAAATTAGAAATTCCATTTGACCCAGCTATTCCCCTTCTAGCGGTCTTCTCAAAAGAGTTAAAGCCATCATATTACAGTGACACATGCACACCCATGTTTATAGCAGCACAACTCATAATGACTAAATTTTGGAAGCAGCCTATATATCCATCAACTGATGAATGGATAAAGAAAACATGGTATTTACATACAATGAAGTACTACTCTGCCATAAAGAAAGATAAAGTTGAGTCATTAGTTGGAAAATGGATGCACCTTGGAACCACAACGTTAAGTGAAATAAATCAGACACACAAGCTTAAATATCTCATGGTTTCTCTTATATGAAAAAAAAGTACAAATAAAGAGAAAAATAAAAGACATAGGAAGTAGGGGGCTAGAGCTTTTTCACATGGGAAGGAATCAAGAGATGAGGGAGAGGGAAGAGAGGGAAAGGGGATGAGAAAGGAATTCTTCAGATGCGTTATGCACATGTACCAACTCCACACAAGGAATGTAAACAGTGTGTACTGCAAACACGGACTAATAAAAATATTTTTAAAAGGCCAAAAAAAAGAGAAAGAGAAAAAGAAAGAAAGGAAAGAAGGAAGGAAGAAAGAGAAAGAAAGAAAGAGAAAGAAAGAAAGAAAGGAAAGAAAGAGAGAGAGAAAGAAAGAAAAGAAAGAAAGAAAGAAAGAAAGAAAGAAAGAAAGAAAGAAAGAAAGAAAGAAAGAGAGAAGGAAAGAAAAGAAAGAAAGGAAGGAAGGAAGGAAGAAAAAGAAAAAAGAAAGAAAAGAGCAAACGGAGGAATGATGGCAGGTGATTGGAGAAGCACAGGCAAGGCAGGATCTTGAAGACAAGGTTTCCGGAAGCTGCCCTCGGGACCTGGGCGTTTCCCGCCCTCTACAGATCCAAGTCTGTGCTCCTGATTCCAGCGCAGCCCGGGCCAGGCGGTGTCCAGATGTGCAGTTGCTCCCGCGGGCGCGACCAGCAACCAGGCCATGTCCCGGGGGTCGCGCCTGCACACAAGCTCCGCGGCCCTGGCGCCCCGCTGGACGGGAAGGCTGCAGTTCACCACCTGGGGGCCGAAGCAGAGCCTCGTCCGCGGGAGAGCCCTTGCTATAAAGCCCAGCAGCAGCGTGGGGTCCAAGCTACCCCAGCGTCCCCACTAGAACAAAGACCAGCGGCACTGTGGGGCGGGAAAAGCCTGGACGTCTCAGAATTGTAAGGCCACCTGTATTCAACTCCAGCCTGGGAAACCCGCTGGCACAAGACTCCACGCCAGCCCGGTGTGCGGGACACAGGACCCGAGTCACGCGAGGTGGTTCTCCGGCTTGAAGCCTGAGTGTGCTCCCTGCTGGGCATTGGACTTACTCGGGACACGTCCCCCTGTTCTTCTGGGCCAGTTCTCCTGTGGCATAGCAATGCCCATTTCATGCCTGGCTCGCCACTGCACTTCGGAAAAGAGGGAGATCTAGAGCTGTATTGCACAGCAACATGAATATACACAACACTACTAAGTTGCACACTTTAAAATGTTCAAGATGATAAGTTTCATGTTAGATTTTTTTTTTAATCAAAATGAAGATTCTAGAAACGCTGGGAAGTCGGTGGAAACAGAGCAAGTAAGTTGGCAGGAGATGACAACCGGAGAGGTCGGGCAATGGGATTCATTCTCTACTTTATGTATGCTATGGCATATCATATGTAACAATTATATAGTTTCATATTTTATAAATCTCTATAATAAAAGATAAACAATTTTAACTCCTAGATTATATTTTCTTAACATCATTAGTGATCACATGACTTTGTCCAAAATAGGAATAGATTTTTCTCTCATAAAATTTTATATTTTAAATGTTATTTGTCAAAATAAGAATGAAAAAAGCAACCTCTCCAGAAAAAAATCCAGAAAGCCCCAGACAATGAGACTAAAAAGAAATAAAAGCTCATCTCGCATTCTACCACCCACTGAAAATATTTTGGTACCTCTCCTTTCAGACATTTTTAAATGAACCATTTTTTAAATGCCAATTTGTTACTGTCAGGTAAAAGGACCTATCTTTACAACTTATGGCAAATGAATCATTGCTTATTAAGAGTATTACTCAAAATAAATACATAAATTAGCAAACACATTGTGTATGCAAAGCCCTGTGTTTCTAGATAGGCTTTTCTGGAGCGAGAAGCTGTGCTTTCATCAGCTTTTGAGGGATTTTTTAAAAGTCAGTCTTCTGCTGCAATACAGAATCTTGCTGACTAGGTAGTCCATAAAGAAGAGAAAATTATTTCTCACTGTTTTGGAGGCTGGCAAGTCCCTTATCAAGGTGCCAGCACCAGGTGAGGATCTTTGCTGTGTCACCCATGGCAGGAGGCAAAAGGGCAAGAGAGCTCGAGAAACAGGATGGGGCTGAACTTATCCTTTCATCAGGAGCTTTTATGGCTTGTATCTAGATATCTCCCACAAAGCCTCCTGTGCCCATAGGTGAGACTTTTCAGAGGTGGCTGGATCTAGGTTGTGTGAATATGGATTAAAGGTGTGTGATAACTGAATTAGTCTGCTGACTGGTTTGACATAGTTCTGGATGTGGATAATGGGGAAGCCCATCCTGGGTGTCAGTGGCACCATCCAATAGGCTTGCAGCCTCAGTAGCAGAAAAGGGAAAGGGAGGCTCCATTCCATGCTGCTGCTTGCTGCTTCCTGCCTGCCCTGCCATGGACTGTTTCTTCTCTGCATTGTCCCTTTACCATGCTGCCCTACCTTGGAGCAGGCTGACTATAGACCAAAATCTCTATAAACTGACCCAAAATAAACCTCTTCTCATTTAATTTGTAGGTATTGGGTATGTGTCTCACTGATGTGAAAAGTAACTTAGATGGGGGCTCACTACTATGATACTTAACCTTCTCCCAAGACAATGGCACTCACTCAGTCATGAAGGCAGAAACTTTGTGATCAAGTCACCTCATAAATATTCCGCTTGTTAGCATCATAATGATGGCAATTCAATTTTAACCTGAGATTCATAGGAGGCAGACTATAGCATATATAGTGCTGTGACCTAAGTGGGTTAAGAACTACCCCTTCAGACCATATGTTCTATGCACACAACTCTTTGTTGTTGACCATTTGTTCATTAAGTGAAAATCTGAAGGACTTTTATTATTATTGTAAGTCAACTTTTAAATTAATAGTGCACCTCTTCACCAAAGGAAAAGAACTACTTAACAAAAGATTTTGTTTGTTTTTTACCAAAACTTTCTACATCTCCCCCAAACATGGTTAAAAATTTTATTAAGACTAGGGGCTGGGGATTTAGCTCAGTGATTAGAGTGCTTGCCTTGTAAGCACAAGGGCCTGAGTTCGATCCCCGGCACCACCAAAAAAAAAAAAAAAAAAGACTAACATATAGCCAGGCATGGTGGTGTATGCCTGTAATTCCAGCACCTAGGAGGCCGAGGCAGGAGAATTGCTGTGAGCTTGAGGCCAACCTGGGTTATATAGTGAGTTCAAGGCCACCTTGGATTACATAGAGAGACCATCTCAAAAAAAAAGTGACATGTAAAAAAAAAATGTGACATGTATTTTATACAAACCTATTTACTTTTATATTTTTCACATAACTAAATTTTCATTGTGTTTATTTGCCTGTTTTTAGTAATTTTCCTAATACTTTCATAAAATGTTTTAGGTAGTATTGGGTTAAATGCATTCAATTAAAAACTGTCTTTCTGAAGTCATTTTCAAGTAACAAATTTCAGATTTAAATTCTGTTCTCTTAGTAAGTAGAACATAACCTCATTGAAGTATGATTTATTAATACATGGGATTATATTAATGGCATGTGATGATTTATTTAAATTATTACATAACAATAATTCTTCCATTCATTTAATCATTTATTCACCATATCAAAGAAGGCAAAATAGGCAAGGAAAATTTTCTCAGTGGCTGAAGCTTTGTTTCAAATACTGAGATTGAAATACCAATAGGCCGAGACTCCATGGGAAGGCGCCTTTTTCTGAAGCTAATAAAATCCAGAGTGCCTAAACTCAAAACAAGTCATTTCTCTGTCTTGATGTGTTTTCTGTTGCTATACCGAAATGCCTGCTGCTGGATAGTATTAAAGAAAAGAGGTTTATTTAGCTCATCATCTGGACATTCAAGAGGACATCACTACCAGCTCTGGTGAGGGTCTCGTGGTTGACAGCATCACAACAGCAGAGATGTGTGCAAGAGATCACATGGTGGAACAAAAAGCCAGAGAGATTAGGGGCCAGACCTGCTCTTTTTCATAAGAACTCACTCTTGGGAGAACTAACTGAGGTCCTGAAGAACTGTGTGGATCCCTCCTGAGGGGGTGCTTCTGGGGATGCAATCACCACACACGGGGCTCCAGCTCAAAGGGTCCACCCTCAACACTGGCCACAGCAAGGACCACGTTTCCAGCACAGAGACTTCGAGGGACACGCGCAAGCCAGGTCCAGCCACAGCACTCTGTAACCTGTTTCACAAGCCATTGCTTAAACTGCCAGCACCAAGAGGAAGAGAATCAGAGCCATCCACATGATCATCTTGATTGTCAACTTGAGTGGACTGAGAAATGCCCAGGAAACTAGAAGGGCAACTTCCGGATGTATTTGTGAAGGTGTTTCCGGAGACAACTGGCATGTGGGACAGTAAAACCAAGGGGCGAGATGCCCCCGAATGTGGGCAGCACCATCCAGTAAGGTGGGGGCCCAGATGGTACAAAACTGGAAGAAAGAGAAAGCCACTAGCACGGCGTCTTTTCTTCTCTCTTTGCTTCCTGGCCACCATGAGGCGAGCAGCCATCCTCCTCTGTGCCTGAAAAGCAATGGCGCCAGCAGAGACCTCTGAAACCACAAGCCAAAAAATTATCTTTGCTCCTTGAGGTTGTTTTTTTCAGGTATTTGATCTCAGCCATGAAAAGATGATGAGTATAGTTAGCACCATGGCTTTACACTAAGTGGAGAACTTGGGGGAGGACAGAAAGGGAGATGGCCAGGCTAAGCTGTCTCTCAGCTCTTCCCTTCCAATTTGTGGAAGGTCACGAGTGTGCCTCACCCACGGGCAGCAAAGGTTACCTCGGCCCTGAGCCTCACGTAGCACAAAAGCCAGAAGGTGTTCTGGATCTTTGCCACCAGTCAAAACCAGCAGCCTGCCTCCTCTACACTGAATGAAGTGGTTGACCATAAATAAGACTTATATTTAGAAGCCAGATTTCGTGAACTTGATAAAAAGGTGATTCCCTTTGGCTTAGCCCCTAAAGTCACTGAACAAATTAAGTCCTCAAGTTAGCATTTGACACGAGTACATTTTAGGTTGCACTTCGCACTCAGCAGAAGTACACCCTCCGAGCTTTCAAGAGAGGGAGGAGAGAAGGGAAGGGCAGGTCCACAAGCTCAGGGCCACTGAGACTGCTGTTTCAATGAGGCCCGAGGGGGCCAGCGGTGCCTTCTGCAGATCATGTCCCCTAGGTGCCAGCAGAGAACCCAAAGGACTTAGCTTCTCTGCCTGTGCTCCGTCTGCAAGGGGAAGGGGTGGTTTTAGACAGTTTCATAGAATGAGCTAAGTCAAGCATAAAACAAAACAAAACAAAACAAAAACATACCCCTGGTCACTTGGAATCTTATCTTTAGATTTCAGCCTCTTTAGGACCAGTCAGTATGACATAGCATTTTCCCACTGAGAAAATATATTTGGAGATATGAATAATCCCCCAAACCACATGACATTCTTATGAAAACATTTATGCAGAAAAACAGGAAAAAGACACAACTATCTCATATACTTTATGTTTACAAAAGAAAAATATTTTATTTCTTAAATATTTTATATGCTTTGGAAAGAGAGAGTTAAAGTTACACGACTTTTTTTTTTTTTCCAGTCAGGGAACTAGATTCCGCCACCGTGAAAATCTTGTTATCAGCTTTGCAATGAAACACCACCACTCCTGTGGGTTAAAACAACAGTCAACACTTCTGCGACGTCTGTGCAGACTCCACAGGACTGAACTCTGCTCCGACTCTCAGGGCAGACCCCCAGGTGCCGGCCAGCACTGTTACCTGCTCCGGCAGGATTCATATCCTTGGAGTTGCAGGGCTGACCTCCTGTCCCCCACTAGCTGTGACTGAGGACAGTTTTCCATGCCCGGAGACCACCCATCCATCTCCGTATACAGTGCACAAAGAAATGCTTGCTCTCTCCTGGGTCACCAGCACACTTCTATGGCTTCCTCGTCTCCTGGGACCAGTCAGAGTCAACTTTTGGCTTTAAAAAGCCCCACACGATTTGATCAGGCTTGAAAAGATAATATCTCCCCCCACCCCATCCCACCCACAGCAGTACTGGGAATTGAGCTAGGAAGCAATGAGCTACACTCGCAGCCCTTTTTATTATTTTATTGTATTTCTTTATTTTTGTGGTGCTGGGGATTGACCCTAGAGCCTTTGCACTGAGCTGCATTCCGTGGTCCTTTTTATTTTTTTAATTTTTAAGAGAAGATCTTGCTAAGTTTCTAAATTGCCCATGTTGAGCTCAAACTTGTGAGCCTCCTGTATCAGCCCCCCGTGTACCACTGTGCCTGGCTTTATTTTTAATATTTTAATTTAAAAAAATTTTGTATGTGGTACTTGGGAATGACACCAGGGCCTTTGTACTGAGCTACATCCCCATCTCTTTTTATTATTTTTATTTTGAGACAGGGTCTCATTAAGTCACTAAAATGCCCAGATGAGGCAGTCTTCCTGCCTCAGCCTCCCAAGTAGCTGGGGTTATAGACAAGCAGCATGACTCTTGGCTCTTCTCTCTATTTTTTAATTGAGGAACAGACCTGGCTGATAATCTTCATTTCTTAAAGTGAACTATGTTATATGAAATAACTTTATCACAAGGAAGAAACTATCATGGTCATAGTCATGGGCATTATGCAGGGTGTGTATGAGGGAAAGGAAATCTTAGGTGCCAGCCATCTTGGAATTGTGCTGGCCACATTCTTTCACTACAGCCATTGCTAGAGGAACAGTGGTATCTAAGGAGCAAGCGAAAGAAGATGGCCCCCCTGAAGAGACCAGGAAGAGCAACCAGGAAAGTCAGGAAAAAACTGGAATGAACTTGTGATAGTTGGGTTAGGGGTGTCCCCAAAGTTTCCTGTGTTAAGGGCCAGTTAATAGCTGTGGGCTATTGGGAGGAGTGGAATCCTTAGGAGGTAGGGCCTCTTGGGAGGAAGTGAGGTCATTGTGAACATGGCCTTGAGGGGGAAATTGGGACCCTGGTCCCTCCCTCTCTTTGCTTCCCAGCTGCCCCGAGGTGAGAAACTCTGCTCCACCTCACGCTCCCCACCTTGATGTTCTGCATCACCACAGGCCCCAAGTGAGGAGGGTCAAGTGACCAGGGACGGAAACCTCTGAAACCGTGAGCCAAAATGAACCTTTCCTCCTTATAAATTGATTAGCTCAGGTACTTTGTCCCAGCAACAGAAAGCTGATTACCTGAACTGAAAAACATCCTCTCCTGTGAGAAGCCACGTGGCCTCGTGATTAGCAGCAGGGACACCAGGGCTGGATGGCGGGCTCCACTCTTCACTCTGTGTGGCCTTGGACAAGGTCTTGAGCTGTGCAGTTGCTTCTCTGTAAATCGTAAGCAGTGGCACTCCACACAGGACAGGTGTGGTAAAGATTAAATGAGAACTTGTGCTCAGATGTGTCAGAAAGCATCTGAGAGCAGGAAGCTATGCTACATGATTGCCAAGGTTTTGAAGGGATTCTATCTCTTTATATCATATTGGCCAACAGAGAACTTGATTTCTAGTCTCACTGGAAATTAAAAATTCTTTGTATAGGTTCAACTGCACGACCCTAGAGATACAGTAGGTGCTTAAGAGAGGTTTGAACCCACTGGGTAATCATAAACTACAATGCGTAATTATAATTATCATATGCAGCTACTAAGATGCAGGACCATGAAGATGCTATGGTCTTTAAAAAAATTTACATTTAAAAAATTATGGTGAAATATAATTTCATCATAACAAGTTTACCATTTTAACAACTTCTTTGTCTTTTTTTTTTTTTTTTGGTGGTGTTGGGGAGGGACCTGGGCCCTCATGCATGCTGAGCAAGAGCTACAGCTCCAGTGCTGCTTTGACCGTTTACGTGTACGGTTCAGTGGTGTTAAGCACGTTGATGTCATATAACTGTCACCATTGTCCACCCTCAGTTTTCACTGTCTGAAGCTGTAACTCCATCTCCATTAAATGATAACTCCCCAGTCTCTGTTCCCCCTCATACACTAGTCACCGCATACAAGTGGAACCATACAATGTCTGTCCTTCGCTGACTGGCTCATTGCACTTAGTACAGAGTCCTCAAGTTTGGTCTGAAGAGTAGCGCATGTCAGAATTTTTTATTTTCATTTATTTATTTGCTTATTTAGTACACGTTTGCAGTTCATGCGTCTTCACTCTTTAAAGCTGAATAGTATTCCATTATATGTCTATGCAACTTTTTTAATCCATTTCTCTGTGGATGGACACTTGGATTGTGTCTCTACCTTTTGGCTTTTGTGAATGCGGGTACACACATATCTATCCGACACTATTGGGTACAACCCGGAAGTGGAATTCCTGGATCATATGGTAATTGTGCTTGATGCTGTGGTTTCTTGCCTCCCTTATATTCAGTTGTGAATCTGAAAAGTCGTTGCTGTGCTACACTGTCCCATTTCCTTATGACCTACATACTGTATGATTTTGGATGTCCTTGTCAGCACTGGAAATCTTTTCTGGAATAAAAAGGAGCAGAAAGTAATCAATCAAAAGCAACTATCATATATAAACTTCATTTTCCCATGATCAGTAGTAAATAATCTATCAATCTATACATCAGCTCAAATAAATATGTTTGTAGCAACTTGAAGATTTGGGTAGTTTTAAATTGTGCAATTTAGCATACATACATTTGCAGTACTCGTGTTTACACAGTGGCTGTTTTATAATTTACTATTTTCCTTCTGTGTGCTTCTTCCAAGGATCTGCACTATTGGACCCCAAACACCTTTTCAAAGCTTTTATCCCCAGACCTCTAGGCACACTGTTACAATGTTTTTTTTTTTTTTTTTTGGTGCTGGAGATGAACACGGGCACTCTAACCACTGAGCTAAATCCCCGCCCTGGGCACATTGTTACAGTTTGGATCTGTAAAGTCCCCTAAGGATTCATGTGTTGAAGGCTCAGTTCCCAGCTGGTGGGGCTGTTGGAGGGGGATAAATAGGGGAAATTTGGGGAGGTAGGGCTGCTTGGAGGGAATAGGTTGCAGGAGCCATTGGAACTCTGCTTCTCTCTCCCTCCTTCTCTTTCTTGGCCTTCTTGGCCACCACTTGTTCCCTGCCAGAGGTTCTGCCAACCCACAGGCCCAGAAACAGCAGGATCAAGTGACCAAAACTGTGAGCCAAAAGCAATCGCTCCTCCAGGAAACTGATTTTCTCAGGTGTTTGGTCACAGTGATGGAAAGCTAGCACATGGGATCCCTGTCTACCCTCGAAGACTGACCATGCCACATTCTAAAACAGAATTTCTAAGCGCACATTCTGCACCAACAGACACTTTTACTCCGAGTTCCCTCCTCCCCGCCTTGGAGGGGACTGTGCCCAGGGCCTCGGACATGCCGGGGGAGTGCTCTACCACGAGTACACTCCTGCCTCGTGCGCCTCTTTTGTAGGGTATTCTTGCACAACCTCTTCTTTAGGACCTCAAGTTGTATCTCCTCGAGTAAAGGAACAATTACTTTTCAAAATTACTCCTGAGTTCTACTCACAAGGCATTTTGTTAGTGCTTTTACAAAGACACTAAACCTATTTTTATTTTTTTGGTTTTTTGAGACAAGGTCTTGCTATGTAGTCTAGACCGACCTGGAACTCACTATGTAGCCCAGGCTGGCCTCGAACTCACAGTGATCCTCCTGCCTCAGCCTCTCAAGTGGTGGGATTACGTTACAGGCACGTCCCACCATACCTGGCTCCTGTTTTTATCTTTAATGAGCACTAATCTGCTGTAAAATTCTTTAAAGCAAGGATCATATTTTCATCTCTCATTTTTCTACAGTTTGGTAACATATATTGTATTTCTTATCAAAACATTTTAATGACATTCATACTGAATGAATCTTTTCTCAAATGAATTATAGAAAAGCTTGTTTGGATTAGAAAAAGTATATGAGTTGGCACAGTCTGTTTACCTCGGTTATTGTCTACATGAAATTCACTGAGACAGAACGGAACACTGAAATTGACAATATTACTCATAAGAAGGTGGGCTGGCACTACAATATATATTTTTTTAAATATTTAAGTGACATCATTCCAAACTGAATTCGGCGTCCAGGGTTCTTCTTTTACTTCTACAAAGGTCATAGAGGATAGTTTTGGTGACCAAAAGGGTGTGTTTCCGGACCACATTGGGGGTGTATAGGGGTTTAGAGGGGGAGTCTGAAGAGAAAAAGAATATAATTGGACAGAAGTGGAGGATTAAATGAACCTTCTAATTTGACACAGCAACTAATAAGTACAGAGCGGTCGAAAGGGAAGAGATTTGGGGAAATAAAACAGAAAAGTCTTAGTTATTGGGATTTGATATGGTAACATGCAATTTAGGTTTGGAGTCATTCGGGAATCTTTAAGTCTTAATGTATACAAATGGACCTCACATTGAAAAGTTACATGCTCACTACTGAGATAATGGATCATTATTGAAATCCAATAGGTAAATGGTTTTGTTTTGTTTTTCTTCTTTTTCAATGCTAAAGTTTATTTAAAAGGCCAAATGGAGATTGGGAGAGAAACTGGCTCTGCAGAGCGAGTTCGGGCCAAGCAAAGGAAAAAGTAGAAAATAAAATAAAATAAAATAAAAATATGTACTGCATCCGAAAGATGTGATACGGGATATCATGGAAAGATATGATAGGCAGTTTTGTTTTTCATAAGTATTTTCCTGTGACTATTCTCTAACGGCATGCTGGGTTTATGAAGTTAGTTTGCAAGGGAAGTGATTACATCCTGGGCAAGTCAGAATGTGCTTGTTTGTAATTTGATTGTGATTGCTATTACTCTAAAGGATTCCTATCAAATACATGCTGCTTAACTTTCCTACCATCTTGTACTCGCTGCAAGCCCCAGACAGGCAAATTTGATCAGAGGTACTATATCCCACCAATAATGAAGGAGTTTTCAGCGAAACACCTGGCATGGTAAAGAAGTGAAATGAAAGAGAAGTCTTGTGCCGTCTAACAACTTGTAGGGACAAGAGGAAGCCACAAATAGAAAGAAAAATAGAAAGTGTGAGAGGACTGTTAGGAAAAGGGATTGGAATTCCCTCATTATGGTTTCTCCTCTGCTTTGAGAAGAAGTAAACACAAAGGCAGATGTTGGATTTGATATGTTTATCACATATTCAGGACAGCTCAGTTCACATGAGCTGTACTAACTTTAAGCTAAAGTCACAAAAAAGAATGCTTCTCTAAATTTAATGACATGTGAATTACCTCAGGGTCTTTTAAAAAAAGGTAGATTCTGAGTTTTTAAAGTCTGGGATGGGTCCTAAGAGTTTTCATTTCCGACATACTTTCCTGTGATGTCTGCAAGGGCAGAGAGATTAAATATTAATATAATCTTTAGAACCGTTTTCACATACATCATGTAAAATGTAGAGCCAGAACTAACTGAATGTCTTCTCTCCCAGCATACATTGATGTTGGCAGTTTTAGCTATACAGAAATCTGAAGCTGCATGGCAGACTCTCTCCTAGACCTGGTAAGCAGGAACCTTCCTCCAGCTCCTGCTCCTCAGAGACCCTTGCTCTTTGGAGTGACTCTTTAAAATTTTCTAAGCCCTTTCCTGGTGCCTCTTCCGTTTCTCCAGTTTGGGTGCCTTCTCTCTGTCCGCACATAAAGTTGACAGGATATCTTGCAGAGCTCCGGGACTTGTATCCATGGGGCCTAATTCCAGGCTCCATTTCTAGAAGGATGACCTGGTGAGCAGATTGCTTCTACTGGTTGGCAAGGTATTTCTCTTGTAAAACCGTGTGGAATTGGGCTTCCAGAATGGTGGTGGCATGTTGGTTTTGAGTGGTTCTCATTTATGTTGGACATAGGTCTAATGTAGGGCTATAGACTCTTTGAGGGTTGCTGTCAAAGGTACACAGGTGTATCCATTCATTTAGTCTCATTATCTACATTCTGAGGATGGTGCCACCTCTGATATATAACATCGAGAGCTACAGGGATGTATCAGATACCCTCATGCCCCTGGCCACCTGCACTGAGGACAGTCACACATCCCTGCTATCAGCTCTATGCCATGGCTCAGCAGCCCTTGGGGATGGCTGCACCCATTTCTTGTGAAAGGTTTGGAGATTATCGCTCTGCCACACACTAGATCACACTAGCTGGCTAAGCTTTCCCAGATGAGGGGCAGACATTCCTTGCACAAATGGGACTGCTCACTTGCTTCTGCCTAGAATCCTTTCCCTGTAAGAGGTAGTGAGTAGGAAGTGTCAACCTGGAAGACATCGATTCCAGGAATATTATGGTCAAGGCCTACAGAGTTCAGGTAAAGACATAGTTGTAAGATATGCTATTCTGTTAAAACATTCAAAATGATACATTTAACGTAGATATTAAATTTATCATTTGCATTTCCCTGTAGTATAGCTTGGGTAAATTTTTAATTTGTGGTTATCCTCAAAACATGCAGGGACAATCTGAGTACTCATGGATGGCACAATAGGTGATGCCATGTCCAAAGTAACGATGTAAACAATATTAAGCACATGATAGTGGGTTGCAGCAAGTGGAAGATTTGCATCATTTCAATATAAACATGTCACAAAGGTCCATAGCATTTTGAGTAACTCCAGCACTACTACTGGTGCTGTGGGGAAAGATATGAAATTGGCAAGGAATAACTCATCTAATAATAAAACAAAGAAATGATTCCTGTCCCAAACAAGAAGAGATGTTACTTGGATACCAAGAAGGACCTTTACATGCACTGACTAGACAATAAACAAATATTCCCCCTGTTCTAAATATCCATCAAAAAAATCACAATATAACATTCACATGGACCTATGAATTTTATGATACATTTGAATTCAAATTATTTATGCAAAAACATTTGTCTAGGGTCTGCACACCTTAGTGGTAGCCCTGGCCCTGGCTAGGTAGTAGTGGGAGCCTTAATGGGAGACTTCGGTGGGAGTGAGGGTCCCTGGGGAGAATTATGAGATGGAGAGTGTCATAGTAAAACATTAAGAAACTCATCTGGAACTTATAAGGAATAAGTCTACACACAAAAAGTGCAAGAAAACTGGGCAAAAGAGCTAATTATTGTACTTGTAGTCATTTATGTGAGCTTCCCTCATGAAAGATTAAAACAAATATGGAATTAAAATGAGAAGTTTGGGGCTAGGGAGGTGAAGTTCGGTGGTAGAGTGCTTGCTTAGTAAGGCCTTGGATTCAATCCCTAGAGCCAAAACAAACACAAAGCAAAACAATAACTACAAAAAACAGGAAGTTTTTTTCTCTGCACTTAATATTGGGGTTTATCCTGAGAAGATTATGTTGTTAATATGTGTGTAATTGGATAAGTTTTAATTGTTTGCGTTTTGATAGAATAAAATGAAAACCAAATATATTCAAGGATCTTTTAAAATAAAGAACAAGGTGTTGAGATTTCACAATTTGAAGGCTGTATAAATGTTTGGCTCACTGAGTTAAGTAAATAAAATGGCTTAATTACTTACTCCCATGCTGTGAGAAAATTGAATGTTGAGGAAAAATTGTGAGGAAAAATATTCCTTTCTAATTTGTATGTGATGGAAACAAGACAAAGAACCAACTTAGAGGAATACCAAACTTTTCCATAAAAATAGAAATTGTTACAAATATATTTGGAAGACAACTTGTCCGTATGTGTCCAAAATTTTAATCTTACCCTCTACCTTAGCATTTCTATATTTAGTAATCCATTTAATGAAATATTTGCACAAATTTGCAAATACATGTAAAAACACACTTCTACTTGGTTGTCTAATAGACACTGCCTTAGTCCATTCCTGATGCAATAACAAAGTACCACAGACTGTGTTGTTTATAAACAGTAGAGATTTATTTCTCACAGTTGTCTATTTTTGAAAACAGAAAGATAATTCATCTTGTTCATTGGATCACTGCTAGTGCCAAAATGTTTTAATATTAAAGCGCTGAAAAATATGAAAAAAGATTTGAAGCATTAACTCTAAATTTAGATTCACATCGTTAATATTCATACATCTCTAGAATATATCATTTCATTTTGGTTTTGTGGCCAACCACTGCTTCAAATTGAATATTCTGTATACGACTTATAGTTGCCAAAGCACGTTCAGGAAGAAACCTACATTTAAAAAAAGAGAGAGAAAAAATTCAGTTTAAAACTTTGACACCAGAGTCCCTTTTCATTGTCAGCTTTTAAATGCCCTGAGATTTAATTTGCCTCTATTCTTTTCTTTCCCCCTCCCTTAATATTAATAGTTCAAATTGTATGCAAGTATACAGAAAGACTGATCTATATCACTCTTCTTACTCTCTCATCTTGTTTTAGTAAAATCATATAAAATCTCATGTCATTAATGGTCTAAAACTGGAGGTCTGAGCTTATCGCTGAAACTGTCCATTATTCTTGATGCCAAGAGCCCACGAACACCACAAGGACCCATTCCATCCACCTTGGGACCTCTCTTTAAGTATGTACTGAATGTTTTTTATGCATTATGTAAAAAGGCAAACTAAAGAGCTAAAAAATAGCTACTGTCTCTGAGGAAACAATTATTTAGCTGAATGACTGGCTTGAAGCAGTTATTAAAAAATATCAGACTGGAACAATGAGGAGAATTAACATATCAGGCTGGAAAAGTGGCAGAAAGCTTGAAAAGGACAAGGGGATATTCATGGATGGGTAAGATGAAAGAAGAGTACGAGTGAATGTAAAGAGGCAGAAATAATGTTTTTTGCAAGAAAGTCATAGTGAAAATCTCATTGGTATTGCTCACTAATGCAAGATTTACTTCTCTGTTTTGGGGTGAGGGGTTGGAAGATGGGATGAGCAAAGTGGCAGGGAAGATCTGGCTGAGAGATGGACAAGGGAAAGAAGAGCGCTTGTGTGGGTCAAAAAATGGGCAACCGAAATGAATAGACACTTCTCAAACAAAGAAGTACAAATGGCTAGTAAACATGAAACTGTTCAACATCTTTGGCCATTAGAGAATCACAAATCAAAACAACACTGAAATTCCATCTTAGTGCAGAAAGAATGGCTATCATCAAGAATGCGAAAAAAAAAAAACCATTGGGGAGGTTGTAGGGGAAAAGGAACCCTTCCACATTGTTGGTGGGGATGTAAACTAGTATGGGAGGTAAAGGAGGGGAAGGGGAATAAAAAGGACCAAGATGTGATGTGTGTATGTAGCAATTCCACATGATGAATGCACTCATTATGTATCACGGATGTATACTGATAACAATTTTAATGCCATTAGCAATAACATCAAAACCATGACATATTTTGGGATAAATTTGATGAAAGATGTGTAAGATTTCAATACCAAACACTACGAAATACTGCCTAAGGATTTTGAAGAAGATTAAAAAAAAGGAAAGATGTATTGTGTTCTGGATCGGATGACTCAATATTGTCTCAAACTCTGTCAGTTTTCCACCAGTTGGCTTTTAGATTCAATGCACTCTCAACCGAAATCCCAAAAGGCTTTTAAAAAATTGAGCTTTTATGAACTACTTCACTATATGATGGTCTTTTTAAATTGTCTTTGCTTCAGTTTGAACAGTCTTCAGCAAAGATTGGGAAGAGATGGTAAACAGAGTGGAAAAAAGGAATCATTCCGTTTCTTTAGGAGTGAGGCACTAACAGAAGTAACTTCACCATGCACCCCTGGTTTCCATAGCAACTTCCACAGCTGTCCATAGCAACTTGCTATGGTTTCCATAGCAACTTCCACAGCTGTCCACAATAACATTTCTGCTCATGGTTTAGCATCACAGTATTCTGTGTGATACTTACTTCTCCAGTATTAGAAAAATGTTGAGATACGATGGAACAAAAATCATTTTCTTATCGGTGAGAATTCCATCTATCAGACTTCTTGCGACTTCATCTGTCTCTAATACAGGCCACAATCTGTAATTACAAAGAAAAAAGTTATTCCTAGTTTTAAAATTTCTATTACTTACTTGTTTGCTTGTTTTGGTGCTGGGGATTAACCTATCTGTTCACCATACTTAGAATTAGGAGTTAATGTATTTCCGGATTCACTGTACAAAGGCTACCTCCTTCCTTCCTCCACACACCATGCTGTTTGTTATTTCAGTGTCACAGTCTTACACTTTTCTATTCAGTGGAAGTGTTTCTTGGCTCACCCAGTAAAAATATCAAAATAGTGGAGAGGTACAAGATGGTAAGTGGAGGAGCTGGGGAGCAAAGAGGAGCGATAGGATCAATCACAGGCTGGGAAGGGGTCATTTGACATCTCAGGCCTGTTGGGCTACGAAGCTATTCTATAGCTAAGTGCCCCTTCTCCCCGTGGAGCGTTTCCATGGAGCTTGTTTTGAAGGCATTTAGTACTTGAGGTCTGCCTCTGACTTGCCTATCTGCAGCTTAATGGAAATTTAAGATTTGCACACAGGAATATTACAACTAGAGGATTGACCTTCCCTATCTTGAAGACTATCTTGAGAAACATTCATAACCACAAGTATGGTTTAAACTTGCCCAACAGTGCAAGATGATGACAGAAAATTAAAGCTTAAGTGGATTTAAAATGTTGTGCTGGAGTTAAGGTGTCTAGCTGTGGGCTTAAGTGGTCAGAGGAGTTAGGTGATCTGTGAAGGCTAAAACTTCATTCCCCGAGATCTTCTGTGACTTACTGCAGATTATTATGCAATGCCCATTTCCATGGCATCGAATGGCAAGCCAGCAGACAGTAACACAAGCCACGATTTTTCTAACTTACTGGGTTCTTTCATTTCTCTTACTGATTCAACTTACCTCAAGTCTTCCACCCAGTCTCAGAACCAAACTGATACTAGCATATCAATGTCAGCCCTTGTAGGGTAAACGCAGAATGCAGCAGCTTGGTGAGAAGAGTCCTAAAACTTGAGGGTTTCCTGTGTCTGTCCCACAGTTACCCCCAGAAACTCAACCACCCCAGGGCTGGTTAGCCGTACCCTCCTCATCTAGTGCGCCTTCCCCAAGAGTGGCAGGAGCTCTTGGCAAAGCCCGTTAGACACTAGGCCTGAGTGCTCATCAAGAGGATTTTTAGTGGGCCCAGTTTCCTGCGAGAACAGCCAGGAGTTGCAGTGGCACCACGGTGTTTACTCACATACCGTCTTGAACGCTTGCTAAGTGCCTACGGTCTGTGGAAGACTCCGGTGCAGGGAGAGACTCCAGCTGCCGCGACGACACAGCTAACTGAGGCCGAGATTCACAGCCTCAAAGGAGGCCGAGCTCAGCGGCATCATCAGCTCTTTGGCACAGCTGTATTTAGAACGAATTCCTTTTTAGTCATAACTGGCTTCTGACCCCCAAGCTCAATGCACGTTGTTAACCTGCCGCACAACAGCCAGGTTTGAGGCCCCTTTGTGAAGCTAATGGCTTCATTTCAGGGCCTCGTTTTCACCTTTATGCTTTTCTTCGTCCTCTTTCAGGGCAAATTTTTCCTCTCTGATGGTCAAATCCTCTCACCAGAGACGAAGTTCTTGGCAGACATTCCTCTTGACTAATGAGCTAGGCACTAATAGAAATTAGTTGCTCAAGGGGACATTTGGGTTTTTAAGATGGTGAAAGTTTTCACACGCATATATGTTCTGTAGACCAGTGTTTTCTAAACGTGCTTCCAGGCTCACCTGGTGTGCTTGGAAAAGGAAACAAAACAAAATGCCACACCTTGTCCTTGAAGCGCACTTCAGCCTCCCCAGAACCTCAAAGGAAAGATCTCTGAACATTTATTTCCAGGCAAGTTTGGAAAATGCTACATGCCTTATGTCAGCAGAGCAGCCAGTGCCGTGGATGGTATAGAAACGGCGCATACCCCGGCCTTGCCATGCGCTCTATTGGAGGACAATGTCAAGCATTGTTCATCCTTGAGATGTGATGCCCAGCGCAGAAGACCCTCCATCCCCTGAAAGGCACTCTCCTGCCCCAGCCCGATCCTGCTCATTCCTGGCACTCACTGCTTTCCTGGACACAAATAAATAACAGCATCTAATTCATGGGTAGCCCATCACTCCTGCTATCGCTCAGGTGTTTTCCCCCTTCATTTAAGTTCAAAGTGAAACTTAAAACTAACACAACAGGGTTGGGGATTTAGCTCAGTGGTTAGTGTGCTTGCCTCACAAGCCCAAGGCCCTGAGTTTGATCCCCAGCACCAAAAACAACTAATATAATAACATTGACAAGGAAAAATATTTTTTGTTTCTCTCTATTTTTCAGCTGGCCTGCCTAAAAGTTTCTCATACGGTTGCTGTAAATTTCTTAAACTACGTTTCCATCCTGACTGGATTTTGACTTCACCTGGTGCTTGGATTTTTGGTGAACCCGGTATTCACAAAAACTGGGCAGAGACATGAGGTTTTGATACCAGTTTTCCCCAAGGCTTCAAGTTCTGCTGTCAGAGCTCTGTGAAAGCCAACCGCGGCGAATTTGCTGGAACTGGAAGAGAATCATCAACCATCTTTAGCTAGAGGTCAGTGAAACATGGTCCCCAGCTTTCTGTGAGAGGCGGCATGACGTGGCTTGAGAATAAGAAGCCCCCACCCACCAAATTGTCTACTTGTGATTTTCCCAAGAGGATAATTTATATTTCCTTACGTGACTAAAGGGAATTCTGATTGTACCCAATTTCTTTTGGGGGGCTGTGGATTGAACTCAGGGGCTTGAACATGCCAATCGTGTGCTCCAAACCTGAGCGACAAACCCAGCCCATCTTGCCATTCGTTACTTGCATTTTAACTTGGTTAGGAACCAGGAAACTGGAGTCTGTCTCATGCAGGTCTAGTTTATTCTACATTTAAAACTTGTTTCTGCCATTTTGTTTCGTGTTTCTGGGCAAGTTCTATAACGGCCTTGTACCTCCGACTCGCTCTCTCTCTCACACACACACACGTGCACACAAACTTTGATTGCACAATCACACTGGAAATGTTTTGATCTGAAGCCAATGTGGCTGCTTATACTGGTTTTGGGCATTCAGGCCACGACATAGATTTATTTTCGTCTTAACTTCTGTTCTTTTTGGTGCTGGGAATCAAACTCAGGGCCTTGTGCTTAGGCTCTAATGACTGAGCTAAATACTCAACCCCTCATTTTAACTTCTGTATGCTTTGCCTAAGTCTACATATTCCCTGTTTCTTTTCTTTTCTTTTAATTTTTTAGTTTTTTGAGACAAGGTTTTGCTATGTAGTCCAGGGTGGCCTTTAGCTCACTATATTGTCTGGGTTGGCTTTGAACTCATGACAATCCTCCTGCCTCAGCCTCCCAAGTGCTGGGATTATAGGCATGCACCACCAGGCCCGGCCTCTATTTCTTTTATTAACATCTGCTCATTCCAGGATAGAATGGAAACATACTTGGCATTACTCTTTTCTTACATTGCTTTACAAAGTTTTCAGAAATCTAAAAATATTTTAAATAAAACAACTACCAGTTTCATTGTTTTAGAAGTCATTTTAAGATCAGTCTACCCTGCCATATAAATCCCGCAAATCCAAATTATCATGCTGTGAGCATTAGACTCTGAAGTCTAATAATCCCTTAAAAGTAGAGAAAACTATAGTGCTGCTGGCAGGAAAGGCTCACCAGTATGGAATGAGATAAGGGATCACGCCGTGGCCGCACACCGAAGCCACTGTGACGATGTGGCCGTAGTTTCTCTTCATCATTGATGGAAGAAGCGCTTTTGTGATCTTCAGGTCGATGCAGAAAAAGGAGAAACAACAACTCAGGCATCAGGTTTCCAGTAAGATGGTTTGTATTTCTCAAGACAGAATTGCATTTGAGAGGGCCTTTACACTGAGCTCGAATACTTGTCAGAGTCCCTGCCACGTCTACACCATGCCAGAAATGAAGACGATAAAAGTGGACAGGTTTGGGCCAGCACCGAATGCAGTGCCCCATCTTGCCTGCCGAGACCCCAAGTTACTAGTTCCCCTTCTTCCCTTCAGGAGGGATCGAGAGCTCCCTTGGGGATATGTGGGGCCAACAGCATAATCATTATCATCATTGTTTTTGTGGTGATGGAGTTAAATCTTGTGTCTCACACACACTAAGCAAGCACTGTACCACTGAGTTGTAACCCCAACCCTAAATAATGTGATTAAGGGAGGAAATAAAGGAATGACCTGTGGTAATCTGGTACTATGTGATTGTGTTTGGTTTGGGGATTTTTCATTCCAATTCAAATTTTGTACACTCATATTGAGACAGATGAGTAGAATAAGCTGAGTTCTAGCTTGGCTTGAAGCTGTTACATATGAGGAGTAGATTCTGTCTCTCCCTATTTCTAATACTATGTGTTATATATATATGCTACAGGAAACGGAAGTCTTTTTCTGCAAAAAGTTTTAATACTTCACAAGAAATATCAATAGCGTTCTATAAGGCCCTGTGCAAACGCATAAGGCCACAGTTGTCAAACCAAGCCATACGCAGCTTCCTGACCCACAGACTGAGGGGAGACCGAACATTTATTGCTACCTTTGAGGGGAGCAGGGCTGGGGATTGAATCCAGGGCCTTCCCACTGAGCTACATCCCCAACCCACTCCTCCCTTTATTTTTATTTTGAGATAGGGTCTTGCTAAGTTGCCCAGGCTGAGCTTCAACATGCAGTTCTCCTACCTCAGTTTCCCAGAGTGCAGGAAACTGTAGTATAATTGGTTATGCAGCTGTAGCTTAGTAATATATGAGGTCTCTGTGTAGTGTGGTGAGCATGATAAAAGGTTCACATGTCCAAGTGTGAAGGGGTGGGGATGGTAAGGAGGCATGTCTCTTTCTTCCTTCTCTCTTCCATATCCACAGTTGCCAGGCATGGTGGCAGATGCCTGTAATCCCAGCACTCCGGAGGCTGAGATGGGAGGATTGCCACAAGTTCAAAACCAGCCTGAGCTACTCAGTAAGTTCAAGGCCAGACACAATTCCATAGCGAGACCCAGTCTCAAAAAACAAAAAACAAAAGAAAACAAAAAACAAAAAAGAATCCAGGGTTGCCCTAGGTTCCACGCTGATATTGAGGCCTAGAAGATTCATTCATATAAATACTCCTGACAAAGACAGTTTTGTGTTTCAGTCTCCCACAAAAGTAACTAATTAAACCAGAGATGGTAGCACATGCCTGTGATCTCAGCATTCTGGGAGGCAGAGGCAGGAAGATTGCAAGTTCAAGCCCAGCCTGAGCAATTTAACAGCTCAGCAAGTCTGTCTCAACATTTTAAACAAAGGGCGGAGAATGAGCTCAGCATAAAGGTCCTGGGTTCAATCTCCAGTACTGCACATAAACCAAACCAAACCAAACCCGATCCAAAAACCTCACCAAGTGCAAGAGGCTTCTTGAGCCGTATTCCAAGTCCAGCATTCTGTGGGTCTAGCACTTATCTGAGCGTCCCACCCAGAAACGTGCCCCCTCACATCTGTGAGTCTCTGACTAGTTACTTCTACATCCCTCAGTTCTAAAACCCCAGGAGAGGGGGTAGCAGATAAACACGCACTGTGTATGTTCCCTTTAATGCACAGAAAAGGTGAACCATGAGCACCCCAGCCGCCCTCCATGCCTATAGCTGGATCTGGGTGCATGCCAGGCTTCGTGTCGGACACTAGTGCATGAGAGGGGCCAGTGGTTTACACACCGGGAACGGTGTCCCCCTGAACTCTGTGCCTTCTGGGAGGGCCTCTGTGGCTTTTCTATCCGAACGAATTAGACGACCCCTGATTTAAGACAAAGACTTGGCCAGTTCTCCACTCAGAGGTAGGTGAATTCAGTGAACGTCATATATCATGAGAGAAGGCGTCAGGCATGAACTCATCAGACTCATACGCACCCAAAAATGTCCTAGGATGTTGACCTCAAAAGTCTTGGTAATCTCTTCATCCTTGGAACTGAGAAGATCCGCTGGATAGACTGCTCCAGCGTTGTTTACCACGATGCTTACGTCACCCACTTCTTTCTTTACCTTTGGAAATTCAAAGAATGCCTCCACTGGGTGTGTATGCAAACTCCAGGTGTTGGGACTGCTGTCATCAGGGCTTAGATTTTTTTTTTATTGTACTGGGTGAGGCCTCTCAGAGTTCAGGCATGAGAGACCCTTCTGCTCAAACAGTAGTATGCAAGGAAAAGCGCCATCAATTTTTTGGGTAGTACTGAAGATGAAACCCAGGAGCTCACTTTTTTTTTAATGTGTAGATCTCAGGACTTAGTACATCATGAATTTTGAAAGCTTATTAATGAAATAAAATTAATATTTGTGTGGCTAGAAGGATAACTTGAGTCATTTGTTGGAAAACGGAGGCACCTTGAGACCAAAATTTTTTTTTGTTTGTTTGTTTGTTTGTTTTTTTTGGGTGCTGGGGATCGAACTCAGGGCCTTGCACTTGCTAGGAAAGTACTCTACCCACCCCCCGAGCTAAATCCCCAGCTCCTGAGACCATAATGTTAAGTCAAATAAATCAGACATATAAACTTTAACAGTGCACAGTTTCTCTTATATGAGAAACCCAAAATATAAATAAAGTACAAAGGACAGAGAAGAGAATAAGGAAAGAGAGAGCAAGACAGAGAATGAGAGAGAGAGTGAGAAAGTTATTTTAATTCAGCATGACCAATGAATCTAAGTGTACCTTAATTTAGTATAATTACCTTATGTATCTTATATGTTTTTCAGCCTGTTAGTCTATGAATCTGTTTTTATGGTAGTTACCTTGTTGAAGTCTTATAAATAAATAAATCTGATATGGCAAAAAACAAAACAAAACAAAACAAAAAAACCCTAAATACAAAAATGGGATTGAGGGGAAGGGGAAAAAAGAATTGAGGCATATTATGTACATGTACCATGATGAATGAAATCATTATGTACTGAAAATATGTAGTAATAAAAAAAAATTGTGTTTCTAAGTTGATATGTAAGTTTTGACCAAAATATTGTAAAGTGCCGATTGAGTAATACTGCTTCCACCACATGTAAGCTACATGCCTTTTGTCTGGCTTAGCCTTTCTGAGCCATAATTAGGTTATCTATAAAATGAGGTTAATAGAATCACTGAATTAAGTTAAATTAAAGAATGCAAGAGTATATTAGAGTGCTTGACGCATAGTGAGTACTTAATGTTTACTCTTTTAGAAGTTGGTATAATAATTTTTAGTATTACATTTTCTATAGACGACTAGATTAACATCGAAATAAATAAAACCTCAGAAAGGAAATAATTAAAGGGAAAAAATTACTGCAAAAGAAATAGGACTAAGAACTAGAAAGTAACCCATTTCTCTGGGATAAATCTTTTGTCAGGCACTCTGGGCCACTGCTTAAACTTCTGATCTGGACAACACTGATTCATAAAAAGTACAAATAACGGGCAAAGCTGAGCGGGTTACATACAAAGGAAAAAGTAGAGGAGTGCTTTGATCACATGGCGGTGTCACTGAGTGGCTAACGTCTACTTTAAAGCAGGCAGCTGGTCATCAGGTGCCTGTTCATGTTCCCTTGGAGTGGCGGCGGCCACAAGGCCAGCTGCGGAGGCGGGGACCGGAAGCCTCACCTGGGCCACCGAGCTGTAGATGGCCTCTCTGTCACCGCAGTCCACCACGTACGCGTGCACGGTGGCCCCGAGTTTCCGGCATTCAGCTGCTGTTTCCTCTACACCTTGCTGTCATTGGGAAAACCAGATTTCATGAAAGAGCGGGAAAAAAAACACCAGCAGGGAAATTTGTTTAAAGATACCTATAATGCGTCCTTATGTGTAAGAAAGCTTCTGGAGGGTGGCTACTTGCCTCATTTCCAATCAGATTATACCCGACTCTTCTGCCAGGGAACTCTCAGATGCGCGCTACAGAAAAAGCAAAGAAACCTCCTCTCTCTTTTGGATTTTCCAGCGTCTTGGACTGGGCATTCCCCAGGAGGCAGTTTCTCAAAGGCAGGTACTTTTGTGGCCTGAAAATGTGGCTGTTTGAAGTGTCAAGGAAAGTGATGTTTGCATATGGAGAGGGAAAGAAGATTCGACAATTCATTTGACATACATTTGCTGAGCACCAACTAGGTAACAGGTTGGTAGGGTACTAAGCAGCAATTCTAATTTTTTTTTTTTTTTTTACAGACAGGATCTCAATGTGTGGCTCAGGCTGGCCTCGAACTCACTATCCTCCTGCCTCAGCCTCCTGAGTGCTGGAATTACAGACGAATGCCACCAAGCAAGACTTAACAATTCTAAACTAATAATTCTAAACTCCAGAGTCGCCCTTCATGTTTTTCTCAAGTATTCTGATATAGCCTTCTGGCACAGGAAGGGAAAGAGGTACCCTTATTTGAGAGACATGTGCATAGGGAGACCAGGTGTCCACCCCAGGAGACAACAGTGTATTGTTCTGTTGTTTGGAGTGAAATTGGCCAGGGCTGGATGGATTCTCACTTGGGTAACAATCTTGCTCTTAAATCTAGGACATGGAGACAAAGCAACTTATTTTTTCACCCTAAGTTCCAGGACCTCTTTTCTAAGAATTGTCCTAAGGCTTCTCAATATGCTTTTCTGGAAGATGAGACTGTTTTTTAAGTTTTGACATATGGCAACTTTTCTAATAAGGTTTTTTTTTTGGTACCGGGAATCGAACTCAGGGCCTCATGCTTGTGAGGCAAACGCTCTAAGCACTGAGCTAAATCCCCAGCCCTCTAATAAGGTTTTGAAAACTGAGTCTCTTCCTTTACAATCTGTAAACTCCGGGGTGAAGAAGAGAAACCATCTGATGTGCTGGGATCCCAGAAGGGCTGCGGGGATTTGGGGCCACCCCAAACGGTGGTGGGGGTTTTCCTGGGGCCTCTGTATTTCACTGCTGGGGGCTGAGCCCCGGTGAGCAGTCGCCAGAAACCCCACAGAGCAGACTTTGACAGAGATCAGGGTCTGGGAACAAAGCCAATCCCCTCCCGGAGGGTTGTAGAAGAGTGAAGGAGAAAGCAGGAGGGTCTGTCCCTGACTGGTGCAAGCTGGGCGCTTGCTGACTGGCTGTCAGAGTGCAGAATCACTCCTACTCTCCCTTGTCTTTGGATATGAAGTCCGTCGAGAGCATTACCAAGCACAGCTTTCATCACATGCTTTGACTGAAGAATTAAAAATTCTTCAGTCCTTTTATTGAGTCAGTGCACGGCATGATGTCATGGCTTGTCGTTTTGTAAGTGAAATGCTGGTTTTAGCCTCAACTCCAGGGGACACTGTTGGGGCCACTTGCCGCTGTGTTCCTAAGGTGGCGGTTTAGATATAGTGAGGGGAAACTGCTGATGTGTCTTTCATCTTGGAAAGCAAAAGGAACCTGCAAGGATGAAAAGCCAGTCGGCACCTTTCTGGGCCAAGAGAAATCAACTTACAGCCTTAGAGTGAATCTTACAACATATTAAATGTTTAACCGTAACATTCAAGGATTCAAAGAGAATTTGCAAGCCTGAGTCATCCATTCTTCAGGCAGGAATTTAAGTCATTTTTAATCTGACTTCTTACAAATTTTACTTTTCTCCTCTCATTGGAGACTTTAAAAATAAAAACTGTAATAAATATGGTTTTGTTCCCAAACAGGCACATCTGGGAAGAGATTCAAAGGTTAGATTTCATCTGGGCTTTCTCACGGATTTATAACTCTTGATATTTTTAGATAATTACCCTAGCACATCAGATTGGAGTTTTCTGTTTATAAACTTTTGTCCTCTTCTAAAAATTCTTGTCCTTTTCTTGGAATCTCTCAGAGGACCAAACTCATGCCAGACAATTTTCCGATTGCCTGGATCTGTTAAGATATATCATTTTTTTCTTGAGTAGTATCCTTCGCCATCCAGAAAGAACCCGAGATAAATGAATTCCTCAAGTTTGAGAGACATTTTGGAAGTCCCTGGAAATACTGGTGACAACTAGACATGATGGGAAAGATCACAGGAGAGTAATAATATAATAACAATTAATATTTCACGATTCTGAAAAATTTGACTTCCATAAAACTTTGCAATTTTTCCAATCTTAAAATCCTATAAACAGTTTTGTGTCTATTTTTATGGTCTCACTAGAATTTACAAGTTTGGAGAAAATCGTATAAGATCCCAGTTAATTCAGATTTATTTTGGTTAGTTAAGATACTACTTACAAATGAAAGTATGAAAGAAATACAAATGCCCAACAGAAAGCCTGACTCTGCATGTAGATTTCAATACAACTAATGTCTACCATGAGCCAGATGTGATTTTAAGCATTTAAATATTCACTATTTCATCCTCTTACTCAGGAGTTGACAAAAATTTTCTGCAAAGAGCCACGTTGTAAGTGTTTTAGGATTATGTGTGAGGGAAGGTACTAGGGTTTCCTGTCCCATGTGCTTTGTTTCTGTGGTTTTCATTTTGATAACCATTTAAAAGTCATTCTTAGCTCACCAGGCCATCCATGGGCCAGGTTTGGCCCTTACCTATAACTTACTGTCGTCCTTGCCAAACCTGGAGGCATTGCCCCCTCATTTCACAGATAAGAAAAGTGAAGCTGAGATGAATTGTGTGACTTGCCTGATTTAAGCAGCTAGTAAGGAGCCTGGTAGTGTGTTTTTTGTTATAAACCTGCATACCAGGGCATTAAAAACCACTGCTCCATCTCAGGTACCCCTCCTTTACCCCACCTGATGCGTATGTTAATAAGCCTCCAGAGACTCAGTCGAACTTTGAAAAAGACCTGCAAAGTTAAGTGGAGGCTAAAATGAGTGGTTTAAAAGCTATGCGTGTATTTTGTGACTTGACAAGATGGGTAGATGCACACATTACCTTATTGATATCCCACAAGACCAGCCTGCTCTTCCGTCTTGCAAATTCGTAGGCCGTCAGCCTGCCGATGCCATGCCCAGAGCCAGTGAGGAGGACGATCTCCCCGGCCACGGACTTCCTCCCTCTGGGGCTGAAAAGCTTCACCAAAGACTCCAGGTAGGAGTAGACGATGATGAGTGGGAGTACGAGGAGGTCCAGCATGATGCTCATGGCGCGTCTCCTGTCCTGTGACTGTGGCCTGTGCAGTCCAGCAAGGGACGCTCTGCCCGGGCTCCAGGTGGGGCTGGGCTGGCTGTTTCGATGGGTCGCACACACCTCGGGCTTTTGAAGCCCTGCCAACTGCTAGTGATTTTTGAAGCGCTGCCAATTGCTAGGGAATGTGCACTTTGGACCTGCTTATCTGAGAAGCAGTTGTGTGCCAGCGTTTCACCATGGAATTTCACCTCTAAAACACTTGCAGGGACCGTATTGCCTCAGCTAAAGGCCTATTGCCTTCCTTCTTTTTTTTTTTTTTTTGCATGGTGTGAGGATTGAATCCAGGGGGCTTGGGTGAGCTGTGTGAGAGCGCTGCCATTGATCCATATCCCCAGTTCCTTCTCTTCTTTTTATTTATTTATTTTTGTGAAGCTGGGGATCAAACTCCGGGCCTTACGCTTGCAAGGCAAACACTCTAACCACTGAGCTAAATCCCCAGCCCCTCAGTTCCTTTCATTTTATTTTGAGACACCATCTCACCAAGTTGCCCAGGCTACATTTGAACCACTGATCCTCCTGCCTCAGTTTCCTGAGTATCTGGGATTACAGGTGTGTGCCTGGCTCTGTTGGTATCTTTCTGTGAACTCTGTGTATGTGTGTGTGTGTGTGTGTGTGTGTGTGTGTGTATTTCTTTTTTAAAGAAACTTAACATATGGGTCAACGAAGCTTAGCTATTGAACTGCTCATTCACAGAGACCCAGCATTTGTACTGTGCTTCGGCTTGCTGACCGTCTTACGTGTGGCTCTCGGTGCTCTGAGAGCCTTCTGCATTTGAGGGAGATTTTAGGTTCTATGAAACCATCGGTTCCCAAGCACAGTCAGAAGTCTCAGCCCAGAAGCAGTGACTTCTGTCTCCCCAGCGCTGGCTGCAGTAACAAATTACTATAAACCATGTGGCTTATAGACAACAGTTATTTATTTCTCCTGGCTCTGGAGGCTGCAGTGCCCCTAACCACGACGCTGGCATAGCCTGTGACTGCTGAGGTCAGGTGTCCCGGTTTCTGGACGGCTGACTTTTCACGGTGTCCTCACTGGCAGGAGAGGAGAACACTGTGGGACTTGGCTAAGGGGTTCATCCCATGGCAGACCCCTTGTGTCCTACGCACCCCCCCAGAGGCCCTAATTCTAAAGCCATCACCCCTGCAATGCCCGGGACAGCCCTGCACATGGGAATGAGGAGTCAGCCAGCCCCGAGGTCAGGAGCGCTGGGTCCGAGCCCCCAGCCCATCCCAGGCCACACTGCTGTGGAGAGCGCATAACTGGTCTTCCAGAGGTATTTACACAGTTTGCAGAGATATTTACACAGTGCGTTAAATATTAATGCAGGGAGTGTAGATGAGACCTGGATGCAGGAATCCGTTCTAGGCCGAATGTCCTTGACCGGGACACTCAGCCCAGAGGATTAACACCATCCAACTCACCCTGCTGAGAGACTTCTGAGAAACAGCTTTAATATCACTGGTGGGACCTAGAGTTTTTACTTCTAGGGCATTTGTATTACCCAAGAACTAAGAAACACTGAGAAAGTCAAAGAGTTAATGTTCTCAGATAGTGTGGATGCTGGAAATGCTCAGCCCACAGCATCACCATGTAAATCACCCTCTTCGTCTACATATTGGCCCTGCTCAGAATCTTCACATTCCTCAAACCATGGTCCTGCTTGCTGCAGCAATGCTGGAAACATACCATCTGTCCCAATTTCCCCCCCAATTTTTGAAATTTTTGGTTTGTAACGTCTTCGTGACAGCGTTGGGTTCATTTCCAAATATTTTCATAGCAAGTGAAAATTTTCATAAATGAGTTTCATTTACTCCAATTATGGTGTTTTTTTTTGTTTTGTTTGTGCAGGGGACCAAACTCAGGGCCTTGGGCTTGCTAGGCAAGCACTCTAACCACTGACCTAAATTCCCAGCTCCAACTATGTTTTAAGCTTGTTTTCTTCTGATAGGAATTGACTATAGTATATTGACTTTGTCGTTAATTGTCCTCATATCGCATTTTAGCATGAGTGCCTCTCAGTAAAATTCTCTCAACTAAGCTAAAATCACCTATATAGTATTTAGAATCTTGTTAAACTGAATGGCTTTCTCAACTGCACCTACTGTTTTCTTTTCCCATTGAAACGCTCTTGGCCACCCCAGTGAAAATAGCCAGAAAGCAGCTGTACACAGATCTGGAGCTGAGAGGGCCCCAGGCCGGAAACAGAAATGTGGGAATGGTAACTGATACTAAATCTGTAATGCGGAATCACTGAATCAGTGGTGATTGATGTTGAATTTAATGTCATTTCAAGTGATGCTAAAAAATACATCTAATAATAATTTTGGCGAGGTGAGGGAAAAGGAGAAGGTAGGTATAACTCCAGGCCTTTGGCTTGGGTACTTACCGGAAGTGCAATTCTCTACAGGGAACATAGATGTGGTGGGGAAGATCCTAACTGTCACATGTGTTGACTTTAAGACATTTATGTAACTGGAACTGGAGATAATCTAGGTGATTATGTGGCCTAATAATCTTTTCACAGGTGAGGAAATTGAAGTTCGACAACAGCTAAGTTGCAATACGCTGCCAAGTGCTCCATCTGCAGTACAAAGGCAGCTGTAACTGGAGTTACAGACACGCCTCCTCAGTCCTGAACTTGGCCCAGTCGTTCTGAACAACAAAAGGAAACAAGAACAAAGACACAGCACAGCAGAAAACAACTCCAGGTGGTCAGATTGGGTTTAAAGTTAAGTGAAAATTCCTTTCTGCTTTGGGAGGGAATATGGTGTCCGGTGTGGGCCGGAACTCTCCTCACATTGATCTGTATTGGGTTTAATTTAAGGGGACTTGGCTGTGGTAATGCAGGGATAGGTCAGGCTGGACTTTTTTCTGTTGGAGTAATTGGGCATCTGCATTGTAGTGTTTGATTCCATTTTAAAATAATTCCTAGGTTGAATAGCTCCAGTTGCCACTATGGATTCCTATTTGGTGATGTGGAAATATCGGTTGAATTCCAAGGAAATGTTGGGTAAGTGGAAATAGAGTGTTTGGGGCAATAAGCAAACTCTGAGAATTCCACCGATGCTGTACGTTAGCGAGGTCAGGAAGTCTGGGTTCAAATCTCCAATTCGATCTCTCGCTGTGGGATGTTAAACGTGTTGTTTTTCTTGGGCTGGAGTTATCTCGTCTATAAAGTGGGGATATCGATGTCTACCCGACAAAACACATCTATCACCTAACCCGGAGAGGAGGTGCTTAACTATTGTTTCCTTTCTTCCTAATAAACTTTCTTCAGTCACTTAATCACCAGCCAAGTTAGCACCGAATATGTACTGAGTCAATTTTACCTTTTCTTGGTCTGATTCCCCACTCTTTCTAGCGCTTGTTTCCAATAACAGATTTGATTTCTGGTGAGTGAGAAGGGTGGCTGGGGATAAGGGTGGGAAAGGGGTCCCTGTTTTGTTTCTTGGGCAGGGTCTCACTCTGTAGACCAGGCCGGCCTTGAACTCACCATCTTCTGCCCCAGCCCCGAGTGCTGGCATTGCAGTTGTGCCCCGTGGGAAGTGTTTCTGAGGGAAGTCTGGGGACATTCTCAAAGGGGACAGGAAAGAGGCCAGTGAGTCCCGTGGCAGGGGCGAGCGATAACAGCAAGGTCTCCTTGGCAGGCTTTGTGGCTTGTCCCCAGAGCCCGGGTCCCTACTGGGGTCAGGAACGGAGACTCAAGCCTAGAGTGCTACTGCCTTAAACATATTAGCACGATTCTTATAATCTGCAGTGACATTGCTGAGATTACTTATTGAATGAACTAACATTAGTCAGAAGTGTTTAGGACTCGACACATGTTAAATATTTGCTTCTGCCTAGAATCTGGATAAAACACTGTGTCCATATGGAGCTTCTGGACCTACATGTAACTCATTTGCTACATAACCACCTTTTATGGTTTCTGGATAGAAGTTAAGATCAATGATCTTTACTTCCTGTACATGTGTCTGAAGTAGTCTTGAAAATATTTTTCTTTAGTAGAAACCCAACAAACCTACTTATTTTTCAACAGGTAGGTCTGATCTTACAACCATCTTGCCGAGCCTCGTTCATCACATTTTCTAGGGCTGGGCATTTAGCTCAGTGGTAGAGCTCTTGCCTAGCAAGCGCAAGGCCCTGAGAAAAAAATTACATTTTCTAGACACCTGAAAAAAGACCTCTGATTACATAACTGATTTTCTTCTCACTTGAAGGTTAAACCATGCTCTGTTTAAGATACAACAACCAAAAACTTAAGTTTGGTTCATTTATTATTGTTGCCATGTATAAGTACATTCTCCCATTTCCCAGCATTAGGCCCCAATGACGCTTTCATACGTGCAACACACATCCATCTTGAGTTTCCCTGTGCTTGGCTTTGGAGCATGAGGCATCTCTCAGGAAACTGAGTGCCACCCCGGGGGATGAAATGTTCGCGACTCATGAAATTCATGGTGAAATGCTACTTGGTACAGTCCTTTGTTACATTTAAAGACCTTTAAGCTTCTGATTTTACATAAAATATAAAAGGAAATGTGAATTACATGCCATTTTATTGCCATTAAATATATCTTCAAGCAAACATATATAGTATAAAATTTGCAGACTGTTAGGTGAGCTGTAAAATCAGAAATTATTGCTATGAAGTTGTCTTTCTTCTTTTTATTCATAAGAAGAACTTCTAAGGTATTTGTCTGACATGAAATTAGTTTTCCACTAAATAACAAGTGGTAATAAATGAGTACTGTCAGGGTTCCAAAAGGTCTTTATTTCCTTTTTTTTTCCGGTGCTGGGGATCAAACTCAGGGCCTTCTGCTTGCAAGGCAAGCACTCTAACCACTGAGCTAAATCCCCAGCCCCCCAAAAGGTGATATTGAAGAAGAACAGGAAAAACAGAGCTAAAAGTATTAAAATTCTGATTACTATTTGATGGAATCAATTTAAATGTGATCAATCTGTTTTTGGGAAAACCTGGCACTCAATGCCCTTTAACTTTATATCCAACAACAGCATCAAACTTAATATTGATGCTTCGTTTTAAAATCTTCAGGAAACGCTCAGGAAGGATCCTAGAAGAAAAATTAGGAAATTAATAATCAAGTGCGTTTGTAAAGTGTCTTCTTTTAAAATACTTATACTTAATTTAGCATATATCATGTCATTCATTTAAGACAGAATTAAGAATTTTAACTTGGAGTTTCTACTGTATATTCTTTCCCATTAAATTCATATTCTTCCCAAAAGGAAAAGGAAGGAGACTTAATTTTCCTTAGGGTCGACGTGACCTGAGTATCTTTTGGAATATATACACTTGAAATAAATATACTCCTATATTTTTCAAACGATCTGGGAGGAGGATCTGAAAAGTTGAGATCCCTACTAAAGGGTTAAAAAGAGAAACGTGGCATTGAAAAGGAAGGAGCCAGTTTTATACTTTATAATTCATGACCTCATTTAAATATTCTGCTGAAAGACGGGGGAAGTGGCACTGCTCAGTAAAAATGCAAATGATACACTTAGTTTTGAGCATACTGTTGAACGAACTAATTGCTCTTTGAATTTAAATTCCTCACATGTAAATGGAAGAAGTAACGTCTATCCACAAGCGTTCCCGTGAGGGCTCCTGTGCTAAGAAAATGCCTCAAATCCTGATGGACAAGCCAGGCATGATAGTGTGCACCTGTAATCCCAGCACTCGGGAGGCTGAGGCAGTAGGATTGCTGCCGAGTTCGAGGCCGGCCTGGGCTACACAGTGAGTTCAAGGCCAGCCTGAACTACATAGCAAGACCCTGCCTCAAAAAAGCAAAATAAATAAAATTTTAAAATGAATAAAAAATAAAAATAAAATCTGTTTTATTTTATTAATAAAATATGTTTTATTAATAATTTCTGTGTTCATTAATAATTTATTAATGTTTTATTAATAAAATCTGTGTTCTATGGACACATAGAAGGTCTCATCTTTTTTCTCCTGACTTCTACTTAAGAATACTGGGGAGCTTGTCACTTTTCAGTGGCTCTGAGAAAAACTAAACAGAATATGAGTCCCTGTATAGAGACGAGCAGGACAGCATTGAAGCAGGGATGGGAAGCTGGACACCCAACCTCTGAGTAGAGGAGAACGAAGGCGGTGACAATGTGATGTCACAACGATCACAGCAAGTAGTGCTCTGGACCATTTATCACAATGCATCAAGTGCTCTGAACTCAGCATTCTACATACACCTCTCGTCCCTGTCAAGTCCATTTTACAGATGAAGAAACTGAGCTTCCACCAACTCCAGAACACCCAAGTGTCTATCTCAAATGTCTAAGAATTAAAACGAATTTATTCGATCTGAACATTTTGGCACCCCTATGTGTCAACTACTCTTCAGTGTGCAGGGGATGCAGCCATGAAAAACTGGCTGCATCCCCTGCACACTGAGGGTCGTTTCTCAGAGAGTCGCACTGAGTACTCGCTTATGTAATGTGACTCATCTGATGCTAAAATCATCACAAGCTTTAACTCTTTTCTCACCAGAGAGACCCTGGAGCTTTATTACAAGGTGTCTGGACCCAGGCTCAACCATTTCAAGTCAGTAATTCTCAAAGTGTCATCTTGGGGTCAACTGTTGGTGGCAGTTACCTGTCAAACACAGACTTCAGACTCCCAACTCAAACGTTCTGTATTAAAATCTCTGGAAGCGAGCCCTGGAAATCTGTTTTAAAGTAGATTCCCCACGATCCTGACGCCCAGCGACCTGCAGAAGCCCAGGTCCAGGCAGAGGAGCAAGAGCTCTTTCCCCTCAGTGACCCGAACACCTCTCGCTTCCTCCCAGCTTCCCCCTGGCTGTGCCGACAGAGTAAGAAAGCAGTGTCTCCACAAGCCGTCCTTCGAACCGCCGGTTTCTGGTCCTGGCGACACAGCAGAGGACCCTGGAAAGCTGCTCCATCTCTACAAGCCCAGGCCACACTCTACACCAATCAGATCAGAATCCTGGGGGACCGATCGGGCACTGACACTTTTTAAACCTCCCAGGTGAATCCCACCGTGCACCAAAGTGTAGTCCCACCGAAACTTTAATCTGCATACGGACTGTCCGGGGACCTTACTGGAATGCACACTCTCCTCAAAGGGTCTGCAGGGCTAAACAATTCCCTGGGGAGACGATGCTGCCAGCTCCCAGGTGCAGGACTCTCCGTCACCATAAAGGATCACTCAGCCCCTCCCGTGCCTCGGTCGACTTGCCCAAGCGAAAGCTCAGCGCTCCCTGAGGATGCAGACCGAAAACCTAACCGAGGAGTCCTATCTCCTCATTGGCCTGTGATTCCAATATGGGAACATACTTTAAAAGGATCCTGCCTCGTAGTTACTCATTGGTTAAGAGAGGACTTTCAGAAATACACAAATTCCTTTCTTTAAAAAAAAGCTAACAGTGGGGCTGGGGATTTAGCTCAGTGATAGAGCGCTTGCCTAGCATGCGCAAGGCCTTGAGTTCGATCCCCAGCCCCCCCAAAAAAGAATCTACCCTAAAAAAAGTAACAAAAATGCATGGAAATGATTCACTTCATTTACCCAATAGTGATACCAATCTTACTTCAATGATTAACACATGTACCAGCGGCATCTGTGAGCCTATTATTTTTATTACCTCAATTCCATTTAATCGCATGTTATCAAGTCTAATTTTAAATGAATAAAATGCAATAGATAAATTCTTGTTTCTAATTTTTTTTTTTTTAAGACAGGGTGTTGCCATGTAGTTCAGGCTGGCCTCGAACCCATGGTGATCCTCCTGCCTCAGCCTCCCAGGTGCTAGGATTACAGGAGTCCGCCACCACACCGGCTTCTAGTTCTGACAAATGCAACTACCACTTACCTTTCCAACACTACTAAGAAGCGGATAGTAGATGGCACAAAAATCATCTTCTGCTCGGTCAGGATCCCGTTCATTAGTTTGTCGACCACTTCCTCAGGCTCCAGGGTGGGTCCCAAGCTGAAAGCAGAGGCAGGTGTCAGACAAAGCTCTCCCGGAGGCTTCAGCTGCATCTGGTGCTGAGTGAGTGGGGAGGACCTGTCGCCCTCCACCCGTGAGCACGCAAGGAAACGGGGAGCTACTGTACCATCAGTAACCAGAGCAACCATTTATTTAATGTTTACTATGTCCCACATACTGTGCTAAACCTTCTACTCAGGCTATCCCAGTAACATTTTATAATAACCTAAGAAGGCAACATTATAATACTGATATTACAAATTGGAACTACGGAGGTAAGCAGGACTCAAAAATAATTTAGCTAGTTGGGGACTAATGAGCTCACTTTCAGACCTTCAGCAGTTTTGGGAAAGAAGTCAGACACGAGTATACCAGGCTTATTATCTTCATTGAAGAATGTCTAGAGTGTCAGAATTAAAATGACAGATGTGTCTCTCACTCTTGGGCCTGAATGTCTGTATGGACACTGTAGGAGCTCTTGTTCGACTTTTTAGCCTTGTTACTTAGTTCCACGCCACACTTTTTCTGTGTCAACACCCAGGTCCATGCCCCACGGACTAGCTAAGAAGTGGTTGCTAAAAAGCAGTTCGTAAAAGTCTGGGTGTTAGAGTAAGTGCACCTAGGGAAGAGACGAGCCAGAGTTGGCCCCAGCATTTGTCTATTTGTTTGCTGGGACAGGGTCTCACTATGTAGCTCAGGCTGGCCTCGAACTCGTGGCCATCCTCCTGCCTCAGCCTCCCGAGTGCTGAGATTACAGGTGTTGACTACCATATCTGGCTGGTTCTCAGTTTTTACCAGTTTATCAACCATTTAAGAAGAAACTCTTCTTAACTCATTTTATGAGGTCAGAATTACCCTGAAACTGAAGTCAAACAAAGACACTCCAAGAAGAGCAGAAATCAGCATTGCCATTCAATGTAGATGCAAAAGTCCTCAGGAAAATACTAGCAAATTAAACCTCACATTATATTAAAGGACTCTACACCGAGACCAAGTGAGGTTTATTCTAGTAATAAAGTGGTTCACCGCACCAAAAATGATCTACACAATAGATCGATCATTTTAATAAAATGAAGGAAAACCCCACATGATCATTTCAGTAGACACAAAGAATTTAACAAAATCCAACACACTTCTGTGATAAAAACACTCAAACCAGGGCTAGAAGGGAAAGTCCTCAACCTGGTTTGTGGAACCCTATAAGGCGGTCTGATCCGCATAAGCAGAGTGAGTAAGCCTTACTGTAGGATTTATAAAATATGGGAAGATGATTGCCAGCCTCTCTAATAATCAAAATACCTCATTAACATAACATACAACTTCCTGTTTCTCTCTTTCACTTCCTGGCTGTGAGGTTATCAGTTCTATTCTATGGGTCCCCTCATGGGGGGCTGCCCTGCAACAGGCTCTAAGGCAAAGAAACCTCCAGAACTGTGATTCAGAATGAACCTTTTAAACCAGGCATGGTGGTGCACACCTGTAATCCTAGCACTCAGAAGGCTGAGGCAGGAGGATCACCATGAGTTCAAGGCCAGCCTGGGCTACACAGTGAGACCCTGTCTCAAAAAACCAACAAAACAAAAATAAAAGAAACTTTTCTCTTTATAAGTTGACTATCTCATGTATTTCATTATAATGACAGAAAGCGACTAACAGAGATTCTTCTTGCAGAGTTGTTCTAGAATTACAGCAGGAATAGTCCAGCTATGGCCAGGGCACCAATCTGTCCCTCTGGGATTGGAGATTAGAGAGAATTCATGTGAGGGACCTAAAAGGGTTTCTGAAATTTAGCACACTATCAATAAATACTTTAAATAAACCATGGCTATCCAGGTTTAGTTAACAAAAATAATTCTTAGTTTTCAGAACAGTAGATTATGTTTAAACCTCGTAAATTCCGATTATGCTGTATAATAGCCTCAAGGGGAATCTGGTCTCTTTGCAGTGCGTTAGATGTATAAACACAGAACCAATAAGCTTTGTGGGTGTCCTTTAAGAGAGAATTTAAACTCCGAGAGTACTATGAAAGAAACTATTTCAAATTCAGCCCCTTAGAGGTTGGTTCAATCTTCTTCCCTCAGAATCTTGACTCTGAGTAGTCTGGGGTGAGTTCTGCTGATGGTGGGAAAGTTAGTTATTCCTTCTCTGGCCCAGACAATCCTCATCTACGGTAGAAGGCTAACAACAGCTCCCCACCGGATGGTTGTCAGGTTAGGAAAGTGGTCGATTTTGTTTAGCCTCCCAGTGTAAACAGGTGTTCAATGAGGGCGCGAGTTCTTTCTCTTAGAAGTATGGCACTATGTTTCTGTTTCAGAATCAACTCACCTTGAAGACACACCTACTTCCGGCTTGGCCTGGAATGTGGGGTCAAGCCCGAGCCCCTTCCCAGCCAGGTTTACCCCCTCGGTTTAGGACACAATCACCTTAGCTCCGGGCCACACTTCAGCACGGTCCCTAATCATGTTTTAGTTGCAGTAATGGAGGTTTGCCACGAGAGGGCGCTCTTGCCCTATACAGCCTGCCCTGTCAAGGTCAAAAAATTCCACGAAGATTTTAAAAACTACGGTGTCTGAGTTTAACCATTGAAAAACAGACTCAATTAAAAAGAGAGAGAGAGAGAGAAATAGAGAGAGAAACGACTCAAATGTTATTTTAGTACCTAAATGTGAAACAATAGAGAAAACTGTCAAGTTTTATCTCCAACGCTTGGTCTTACTTTTAGTGAACCCTTAATTCTTTCTACTACTCTTCAATGTACTCTTCAACCCTAAAAGCTTATTTGTTCGTTTTCTTCTCCTTTCAGGGTCCAATTATTGGGGGAGGGTGCGGGGGCTCGAACTCAGGGCCTTGTCCTTGCTAGGCAAGTGCTCTAACACGAAGCTAAGTCCCCAGGCACCTGATTAGGTTTTTATTTATTAAAATAGATGAATTTAGGTGCTGACCTTCTGAAGTACATACTCTTACCTTTTATTTTGTCTTGTGTTTGAGGTAGAGTCTTGCTACGTTACTTTGGCTAATGTCAAACTTGTGGGCTCAAGTGATCCTCCCGACTCAGCCTCCCCAGCGCTGGGACCACAGCGGCACTCACGACGTCCAGGTTTACTCTTACTTTTGCTAACAAACTTATGTCTTAAAAATTGATTTTTAGGGTACAGAGGGAGTTACGATGGTTCAGTTTAGGAGTTCTCAACATGGACATGCATTCAGTAGAAACCGTGCTTCAGGTTTGAATTTTGGCTTCTCCGGGGCTCACAAGCGCTACGCAGCGTGCTCATCGTCAGCTCCACCACTCGGCCACAGTCAGGAGGGGACCGCTGAGCAATGCTGTGCAGCCGAGCGACAGGGCTCAGCAGGTGGCGCCTGTGACCTGCATTTCCACTGATGCTAGTCTCGATTCACGAGGGGTCTCCGGCCTCTAAGCCCATCATAAATCGGGGGCATCTGTATTTGATAGATTCTTTGGTGCTTTCTGGACAGCTCCCAATTTTCTGCGTGATTTCTTGGCCTTCCACGTGGCCCACCTTGGGGTGATTTAGGCTAAAGTATACAGTAGTTACAATAGAACCTGCTCTATCAAGCGGCCTCAGTTCGATCCCCGGCAGCCCCCCACCCAAAAAAGAACCTGCTGTCCTCTCAAATGGCCACACTGAAGAGTCCTTCTTAATTTCAAATACGTTTTCACAAGGACAGTTAAATTGGAAGAAAGAGGGAAAAAGTCTTAAAACTTAAAAATTGAATGCATCATGTACAGGTACAAAATAAATGTGATGAATGGGATCATTATATGTAAAATGTACCAATATATGTTCTTGGTTTTAAAAAAAAAAACTTAAAAATGAGTCTAAATAATGTAATAGAGGACCCAGAAAGTACATCCACTAAGTATATGAATGTATTATGGTAAACGTTTTAAGTCAGTGAGGGAAATAATGTATTATTTAACAAATAATGCAGAACAGCTCATTAAGGAAGCGCTCTGCCACTGAGCTGTATCCCCAGAAATAATCTCACTTCTTTAAGTAAACTTTCATGAAGCAAAAACTCAAATGTAAAAAATGCAATCATAAAATATCTACTAATATTAGCTCATTTTACTTTCTCCCATACTAATTTCGTTTTGCAGTGCTTGACCCCCAGCAAAATGAGTAGAAAATAAAATGAGCAAATATTTTCTTAAGATTGGCATGAAAAAGACCTTTTTAAATACCTCATAGAACCTAAAGGCCATGAAGGAAAAAAATACTCTCAGAAATCTTAATGCAAAAAATACGTTTAAAGGCGATAGCAAACTGGATAAAAATGTATATGCAACAGATGTGGCATACTACGTATGGGGTGTGTCGAAGGGACAGAGCGCTTCTGTGTTCATTTTAAAACTCTATATAGCCCCATTGAAAAATGTGAGCGGAGACCATGAAATAGGCAATTTGTAAAAGGAGTTAAATGATCACACATCATATGCATACACATTAGCTAGACATCAGGGTGAAAATAAAGAGGATTTTTCACATATCAATTGGCAGTAATTAAAAGATGAGCAGAAGACAGACTGATAAAGTAGTTAGATGTGTTCCCTGGGCAGCGGCAGGAATGCAAATCGGTAAAACACTGCGGGCGGGAGGTGGGGGGAAGCTCGGCGCCTGTGCAGATATTTACAATTGTGTATTCTTCCATGCAGGACTGGCCTTTGGGGAGCCGGGAAGGAGAAAATTAGCCAAATGTGAAAATATCTATGCGCACAGGATGTTCCTGAGAGCTCTGCTATATTAAAAATCCAGAAAACAAGGGCTGGGGATTTAGCTCAGTGGTTAGAGTGCCTGTCTCGCAAGCACAAGGCCCCAGGTTCGATCCCCAGCACCAAAAATAATAAATAAATAAAAAATAAAAATCCAGAAAACTGATAACAATCCTAAAATTGTCACTAAGAGACACTATGTTGTTTGTTTGGACCCAATAATCAATAAAACTTACGATAAAGTTCTGTATTTTATCAATATGAAAAGATGCCTGCAGCAGAATGCACGCTAAATTACATGGATAAACCTGTTTTTATCAATATGAAGAGATATCCATTAAATAATATGGCAGAAGCAGTTTATTTACTGCTTCCAGAACCCCGTGAATAATATATTCCAGTTACTCAGAATTTACACATTTATTCTATACATGGACATGACTGGAAGTAACTTTATAAAAATGTTAAAGCGTAGTTTCCATTAGATTATGGAAATGTGAAAAGAAACGTTCTGCTTTGTATTTTTCTATAATGTTGGGATTTTTCAAAAGCGTGCATTATGATTATAAAGACACTAAAGTTAGTCCCAAAGAGGACTAAGAAACATTCAAAATTATCTTCAATGTTGATCTTTTACAATTTTATTTTTTAATCAAGGAAAGACTTTGGTCCGACGCTACCTTTGGAGACTGATCGCTGCCTCAGCAAGGGGAAGAGCTTTTCACCCGCAGTCCTCAAAAAAGTCAGCTCCCTCCCAGTCACCAACATGCTTTCTAAACAGAGCTCCAGGTCTCCCTCCCACTACCCTGTCCAGCCACACCCCACCGCATTCCCAAGCGCTCCTGGGCGCCTCCTGGGGACATTGTGTGTAGTCTGAGAAGCAGGCGAGGGAAGGAGAAAGGGGAAGGCTTAGCAAGTTGTACAGCCATCCTCTCCTTCTCTTTCTTACTCTCTTTGTGTCTCCGCCTGTTTTTCCCACAATCTACAGCAGCCGAAAGAAAGCAAAATGAACTAAGGGCATTGAATTATCAGGTGTTTGGGAGGATTAAAATACTTAGGGAAACCCAAAGAATGGCTGATATTCAAAGCAACCCCCAATCTTTCTGTCTCTATTTCAGCCTCCACTTACCTGGTACTTGCGTTTTTGATGAAGCCAGTGTTAATGAAATTCGGACAGAGACATGTGGTTTTGATTCCGGTCAGTTCAAAGACAGCCAGTTCGTCGGTCAAAGCTTGGTGAAATCCAACAGCAGCAAACTTGCTGGAGCTGAAAATGAACGGGGAGTTTGCAGACCAATTAAAAAATGCTGACACAGCTGGTCACTTACATTCCTGCTTTGCTCAGTTACGCGTGGCCCTGTGACCACCAGGGTGGGCTCCCCCTGCAGGTAAGGCTGAGTATATGCTGCACGCTAAGCTGTATTGGCTCTCAGGCAAGTTAAGAGGCAGTGACAAACTGGTAAACCGCTAAAACCTTTGGAACACGAAAGACAAGGCAACTCTGGGGCAGAGGCCTGGTGGGAGAGCAATTGCCTGGTGTGTTCCAGGCCCCGGGTTCGGTCTCCCACATCGCAAAAACAAAACAAAACAAAATAGTTTTATGAATCAATAAGACACTTCTCCAATAAATAAATGGCTACAAGATGTCAGCAGAAAACTCAGAATAAAAATATCAATGCATATAACGTTTGTATCCACGCATATAACATTTTCAAATTTCAGGAGTAATTGTTATAAATACAAAGTACAAACCAGTAACATTTTTGCCTAGCAAGAATGATAAGGATATATGGAAAGGCTTATCTTGTTTTTTAATATACAGATTTGTGTGTGTGTGTGTGTGTGTGTGTGTGTGCACGCGGGCACGCGCATGCTGGGGATCAAACTCAGGGCCTTGCGCTTGCCAGGCAGATTTTCATTTTACATAATTGAATCTAGCAATCTTTTAAGGCTTCAGTCTGGTTGTTAAAAAAATGAAAAAAAAAAAAAAAACCTTTCCGTTTCTCAAAGCACAGGTTAATGGATAGTTTTCTGGAAGGCAACCTGACAAAGGTATCAGATAACTCGTTGAAATTGTGCCATGCTCTTAGATCTAGTATTATCTCTAAATGTTTATCCCAAGGAAATATTTAGTCTGAGGATTTAAGTTCAGGGCTAGTCCGGGGTGTATTTCCTGAATCTACACAGCTGGAGAAACTTCAATGTCAGCCGTTTGCTTCTCAGCATCCATATCCCTTTGTTCTGGTTATATTGCCGTTAGGTACAAAGTGTGGTGAGCGATCCACGCTGGTTTGGTCTCGTCTGGCCACTGAGCTCCAGAAGTGGAGCATTCGAAATCACGGGTGGGAACGCCCCTCCCCCAAGCTGGGTTTGAAGTCTGAAGGATGTTAACTCGGGAACTTTCCTGCCAGCAGCTCTCTGGTCACCAGAGGGAGACAGCCTAAAACATTACACAGCCAGTAAAAGAATTCCTCTTTTGGTCTGGGGGTGTTAAATTTTACGTTCCTTCTAATTTAAAGAATACACACACACATGCACGCACACACATTTTTTCTTGGTTTTACCTGGGATCAAACCCAGACCCATGTGCACGCCAGGCCAGCACTCTTATCGCTGATCTACAACCCCAGCCCAAGCCAAAAGAATCTTGACAAATACAGTCTCCAAAGTGATGGATAAACTGAGTAGGCCAGGTGTGGTGATGTGCGCCTGTAATCCCAGCACCTAGGAGGCTGAGGCAGGAGGATCTCCAAGTTCAAGGCCAGCCTGGGTTACATAGTGAGTTCAAGGCCAGCCTGAACTACATAGTGAGATCCTGCCTCAAAACAAAAACAAAACCAAACAAACCCAAACTGAACAGATGGTGGCATAGGAATTGAAAATGATAGTACACGCATATTTTTATTAGCGCGCAAAACTTACTCATTTTAAATTAAAAACACCAAGATTATAAATGCAGATTTTTCTCAGTGATGGCTATAACTGCATTTACGATTTTTCTGAGTGCATGACTGTAGCTAAACTTACAATGCCCTCAAAGTTATAACAAATGCTTATCATGGTTATTTCTGCATGGTGAGGTCATCAGTAATTATTTTTCTTTCATTAAATTGTATTTTCTGATTTTCCTTAAGTGAACCAAAAGCGCAGAAACACCTCAGAGTTAGTGGTCCTGAATGTGTTATTAAAGGAATAGTATATTTTTGAACTTTAGAGTGAACCCGTGTGTGCCAAAAGTGGGATTTTCCCCTCTGTCATTTATAACACTGCATCAAATTATCTATTGTAAATACTCAAGAATTTTCATTTTTTTACTGCAAATTATTCATCTGAATAACATTTCCTTATAAGCTGAAGATTAGGATCCAGTTTTGCTGAGTCTTCCTATGCTGGTGACTGTCATAAATGGGCTATTTGGTTGACAAAGCATATTAGCCACCTCATTGTTTTCTTTTTAAAATCAAAGATACCGGTGGAAAACATACTTAGCAAGCAGAAAAAAACCTTTAGAGTCAAAGGTTTTTACCCTCCCCTGCTATAAATTCAGTTCTGTCATCTTGCATCTTTCACAGCAATCAAAATCAGTAGAATTACTGAACTATATGTAATTCCAAAAAGAAACTGAAGGATTTTTTTCCTAAAATAGATGCTTAGGACTGTAAGAGATTCTACTGCTGTGCAACTTGGGACAATGATAGGAGAGGGCTGGATTAGAAGGGGGAAAAGTCATGTAATTCTACACGCCCCCCCCATTCTTATCCAACATTCAGGAGCCAGAACATCTGTGATTAGTTCCACACAGGCAAAGTGTTCCAGAAGGTGCAGTGAGGGGCGAAGGGACCTGACAAGGCTACAACAGCCGCCTCCTGCCATCGGACACCTACCAGACTCCAGGCCAAGCGCATCCCACTGTATAGTTCAAGCCTTACAGCACCCTGCAAGCTAAATGCTAATATTAGTCTGTCTTATGGATGAAGAACATGAGGGAAAGAAAAGTTCAGTCACGTGCCTAAGGTCACACAGCTAGGAGGGTTTATAGCGACCCTTCTGGAGGCAACCCAGTGTCCATAAAGAGTAGACAGACAAATAAGTTATTATAGTCAAGTCACAGGATGCAAAACTATACAGCCATGAAAACGATCAAACAGTAGTGACCAACGACAATGTGGATACCTCCCATAAATACAGTGTGTACTATATATTTAAAGGTGAAAACAGGCAAAATTAATGTGTGAGGCTCTGAGTCCATATAGTGGTTACCTTCGAGAAGAATGGAGGGGCGGGCGACCAGGAAGAGTTTTGAGGGGCTCCTGGGGCTGGTAATGCTGTTTCTGACCTGCACACTGCTTACACGGAAACGCACACACTTAGGAGCAGCTCACTGAGGTGGGCACTGAGGACTTCTTCAGTTTACAAATAGACACTACGCTTCCACAAAAAGGTTTGCATTTGAAAGCAGCATGTAAGTTTAACTGCCCACTTGTGGCAAACCACATCTGATAAAGATCACTTTCTGCCCGGGAGTCTTCGCGTTTCGCTGATCAGGCCTTCGGCAGACATCCGAATCACCTGAGACGATGACCGTAGTGACTGAGGAGCCCAGGGCAGGACAGCCGAGGGTCCCAAAGAGCTCTTCAAGGGCTCGGACCACAGCCACGCCACCGAGCTGCAGGGCTACGAACTGTGCGTGTGGTTACAACGCTGGCCTGTTAGCCCAAATGGGACCCTTGCGCGCATTTCACTTTTTAATTTTTTTTAGTTTTATGAGACAGGGTCTTGCTGTGCAGTTCAGGCGGGCCTGAAACTCACTATGTAGCCCACTCTGGCCTCCAACTCACAGTGATCCTCCTGCCTCAGCCTGGAGACTGCTGCTAGGTTACAGGTGTGCGTGCATGGCCCTTGTGCGAACTTTGAAAGCCATGCCTCCTCTCGCGCTATCTGACTGCCATATGCTGGTAAAATCATTCAAGTCCAAAAGGGCCAGACCAAGAATACTGCAGGTTAGAAGCGTGTAGCTCACACCAGGCATGATTATGGGCGGCACCCTGCTTTGATGGTGCTCACAGAGAACCTTTATTCTCCCCGAAGTGCCGTCACCAGTCACCACAACACACCTTCCTCGCTTGAGGTGCTGTCTCCCTTGGCGCTCACTGAGAAATCCTCAGTGGAACAGACCGATCAGAACCCGCAATCTGGCATTTACCCTGGCAGAGGGAAGAGGCTGCCTGCTTACCTGAGAGGCCAGAACAGAGATAAGAGGCTGACACGGGTGGGCGGGCGGAGGGCTGGGGCACAGCCCAGCAGCTGGCACCTGACCTGAACCACCTGGCTTCAGGAAGTGAAATGAGTGCCAGCTCCATTAGCACTCAAGGCCTGCGGCAAAGGCTTCCACTCAAGCTGGGTCTGAGACAAAACTGGGTACGGACTGGGCCCTGCGGGTCTGCTTTCTGGCTGTTTCTGCAAATTGTTTTTCTTTTCTCTTCTTTTTTGGAGGGGTTGGAGGGTTTGAGGTAGGGTCTCACTATGTAGTTCAGGGTGGCCTTGAACTCACTATGTAGCCCAGGTTGGCCTCGAATTCACGGCGATCCTCCTGCCTCAGTCTCCTAAGTGCTGAGATTACAGGTAGTTTTTCTTTTATTCTTCTTCTTACTCTCCTTCCTTCCACCCTCCTTTCCTTTCTTTTTCCTTCCTTAAATTCAGTCCAAGTCTATATTTTTAAAAAATTAAACTTAATTTAAAACTTTTTTTTGTGGTATTATAGGTCAAACCCACGGCCTTTGAACTGAGCTGCATCCCCAGCCCTTTTTTTAAATTTTTATTTTGAGACAAGGTCTCGCTAAGTCGCCCAGGCTGGGCTTGAACTTGGAATCCTCCTTCCTGCCTCAGTCTCCCAGACTGCTGGGATTACAGGCACATGATTATTAGAAAACAAATACATGTTCAGAAGAAGGGAAACCATAGCCATACTGTTTTTCTAATTTGGATTCCAAATGAATGCAATGATAGAAAACAAATGTCAGTATTAGATGTACACATACACGTCTGCATACCTGTAATTTGGGTTTTTAAAAGTTATTACTCAATAAAACATAGAAATAGTCAAGAACGGCATGTGTGTGTGGTCAGTGGGGTCGCCCTGGTTGCCTGCGACGGCCTGTGATCAGGTCTTCACACACACCATTCCTGTGACCTACGTGCCATAGCAAGTTCCCCAGGTATTACAGTGGCCTGCTTTTACGAGTGAATAGCCAGGGGCTGAGGATTTAGCACAGTGCTCAGAGTGTCTGCCTTGCAAGCACAAGGCCCTGAGTTCAATCCCCAGCACCAAAAAGAAAAAGAAAAGAAAAGAAAAAAAAGAGTGAATAACCAGCTAGGTGTGGTGGCGCATGCCTGTAGTCCCAGCACTCAGGAGGCTGAGGCAGGAGGACTGACGTGAGTGCGAGGCCAGCCTGGGCTACACAGTGAGTGGATAACCATTAATTTTTATAAATTCCATTGTTTGCATGCTCTCAATGTTTAGAATAACAGGTAATACACATACATACACACGTATTCTCTCTTCTGGTTTTGTTTCCACAAAATGTTACCTATTTTTATTAATAATAAAAAATATTGATTTTAATTTTTGCTCACTGTATGAAAATATTGCTCTTATTTTGTAACCCTTGCTGCTCAGAGGATGAGAACCGCTTCAGGGCCGGCTTACCCCTCCGGCTTATCCCTGGACCGACTCCCCGCGGCCCCTTTAGAATGGGCCTGGAGTCGGAGTGTGTAGAAGATTAACCCTGGACGCTGCTGTTTTACAAGAGACTTTGTGCTCTGCTTATTGTGGCAACTCCAAGTCCATCACCATGACAAAGACGGCGCTCAGTAGACGGGGAAACACACACCAACACCTACCAGTAAGCCAGCAGGAAGGGGACCACCGTGTGGCCAGCTGCAGACGCCACGGTGACCACGTGGCCGTGATTATTCCTCATCATCGCGGGGAGAAACGCCTTTGTAGTCTAGAAATAGTTTGTATTGAAAGGAAAAAAACATAGTATTTCTGATTCACAGATTCATTGGGAATAGTCTGACACAAAGTAGTTTTTTAAAGCACTTTTCCTGGTATAAATGAAAAAAAAAAACAAAACACCTAAATTGCGGCAACAGAAGGCTGCTGGATCAGGAACCCCACGACAGAAAAACTAAGCAGAGGAGCAACACCCAGAGCTCCAAGTATCAGCCCAGGCAAACTGCTTCTGCCCTCCATGCTCCACCTCTGTTCACTGACCCTTTCCGCTGTCTCACACACTGACCAGGGATAGTAATCCAGCTATTAAAAGAATTTACATGTAACATAAATTAGGAGAGTGTGTGGTTATATAACACCAACAGTGAAGTGCAGTGCAGTCTTCTGACGGTTACTTACTGCCTCATGCTCTGAGTACCTGTGGTATGTGCCAGGGGTGCTAAAACAAGTAAGACTGCTAATGAATAGAAACTTACAAAATGGGTATTGGGAACATGGAAGCATCGACACAAAATAATACTGCATTTTCACTAGCCTCAGAAGTCTTTTTGTTTGTTTGTTTTTGAGACAGGGTCTTGCTATGTAGATCACACTGGACTTGAACTCACTATGTTGAACTCACAGCAATTCTCCTGCCTCAGCCTCCCGAGTGCTGGGATTACAGATGTGCGCCACCACACCCAGCTCAATATATTTTGGGGGGAGGTTTGCTGGGGATCGAACTCGATCTTGCGACTTGCTAGGCAAGTGCTCTACCACTGAGCTAAATCCCTAACCCCCTCAATATTCTTTTGATATTCATTATCCTGAACTCACATCCTAAAAGCTTTGAGTTAGACCTTTTTATGAAGGGGCCTTTTTATGAAGCGGCTATTTGGGAGCAAGTTGGAGACTTCAGAAAGTTTTACATACATAAAACTTAAGATACAGAAGATAAGCTTCATAATACAATCTGCAATTTTTAGGCCAGGAAATATTTCGAGGACTGAGTTTCATGAGGATCTGAACGTAAACTGGATTCACTTCTGTGCAATCACAGATGATTTCTTAGACAGTTTCTCTTCCCTTTATCTCTAAATGATCACACAGATGTAAACACCTAGCTTAGAATAAAAATATTCACAACATTTGAAGTTTTTAATTATTTAATTTATTGTTATTTTTTTCGGGTGCGACAGACAATTGGCAGAATGCAGCCACACCATGAAAAATGAAGTCTTTATGTACAATGTTATTCCTGGAACCCAGAGAAAACTTTAGCATTGATTTAATACTTTCTTATGTCTGCTGAAAGTTCCCACTTGAAACTTAATCTCTGGGGTTTACAAAAGGGAGTATTTTTTGTAAAAGAAAAAATCACACTCACCCAAAAATGTGCAAGCACATTGACTTCAAAAGTCTTTTCAATCTGAGCGTCTTGGGTAGCGAACAAGTCTGATGTGTAGACCACACCAGCATTGTTCACTAAAATACTAACATCCCCAATTTCTTCTTTCACCTTTAAAATAAAAAAAGAAAAACATGTTAATCAAGAGGTGTGAGGGTAGGCTTGCTCATGGTCACTGTGAAAGGTGCCTGCATTTTTCTGATGTGGTAGAAAGTGGTTTTGTCCCCTCTCTGCCCACACAGAAAAAACAGCAAAACCCTTTTTTAATCGTAAGTACTTATGTCCACCCAGCTCTCTGCAGGTCTAAGGGTCTGAAAGTTCTTCTCTTGACTTTCTGAGGTATCTATGAGGGTAGAGAATGTGGAAATATAAATACAAGGTAAGTAATATACAAATTATACATGCATGTTTTTCTAATAATGTATTTATGGTATAGGTGTGTGTTTCTCTTGACAATTAAACCTTTTCTTTTACACTAATTCAGAAGGAAGAACTTCTGAAAAATCAGAGGAATCATGGGGAAGGCTTATATAAATTTCTAAGGCCAAATTCCAAAGGTTACTGTACCTATCACAGGGAACGTGATCGTAGTTCAGGAAATATAGCTAAAGGAATAGGTCTGGCTGCCAAGAGCAACAAAAGGTGACTCTGAACTGTAAAGCCCATTTGTAGTCAATAGGGAAGAATTACAGATAGTGCAATTTGTTTTAAAAATAATCACTATATCTTCTCAACCTTAATGTAATCAGCACCCTTCACATAATTTTTACTTGTTATTTTTCTGAGTCAGGTTCTCAGGATCTAGTTGCATATGGCCTTGAATGTACTCTGGCCCAGGCTGGCTTCAAACTCAGGGTCCTCTCGTGTCAGCCTCCCAAGTGCTGTGGTTACAGGTGTGTACCACCACGCCCGATCAGATCACGCACTCTTGAGGTTAAAGTTCTGCTGCCTCACAGAATTGTGAGAATTAAATGAGATAAATAATGAAATCAAGGGGCTGGGGATTTAGCTCAGTGGTAGAGCACTTGTCTAGCAAGCGCAAGGCCCTGAGGTCGATCCCCGGCAACCCCCCCAATGAAATCGAGTTAAATGCACTACGAAGTGAATGAAAGCTTCTAACAGGCTATTTGCCACCTTTCCCTTGTCCCCCAACACACATAACATCATCTCCATGTAACAACTATCAAGAGAAGCTTCCTTTTATTTAGAACATGATGTTTAACACAACACACCATGACGGTAGGGTGAATCCAATCGATAAGCTTAGCTACTCAAAGAAGCGTAAACACATTGTGTAAGACGTCCCTGCATTGCTAGCCCTTGGGACCGTGGCATTTCAGTAACCCCAGGTGTTGCCATCTGGCTTATTTCTTAATAAACAAAGCAAGGTGGAGTGTGTTTAGGTGGCATAAGATGTCTAAATAGCTACTTCAAAATATCTGACCACAGGTCCTTTTCTAAACTGTTTGAGCAGATAGCTTTAGAACAATTTCAGCAAAAGCACTACTGAAGTAAGAGAACATGGGATAGGTTAAAATAATAAAATTGTTTTTCTCAGAACAGCTTATTCCCAGATGAATGTGGAAAAAAATATTCCATTTAGGTAACTAAGTATGTTGGGCCAGTAAATCCCTCTAATAATGCCTAAAAACAAAATCATATAGATACTCTCAGTAGTTCTATTATAACATTAATACAAGGTAGTTACCATGGACCACATACTGCAAATACTTTAAACCCTCACTCACAAGCCTCTGAAGTAGGTATTGTTGTGATCCCTATTTCCTAGTTGAGTAAATTTAGACACAGAGTTGAGGTACTTGTCTGAGGCCGTATAGCTAACATTAACCGGAAGAACAGAATTCAAACCTGGCCACCCAGCTCCTGGTCTTAACCGATGACCTTCCTTCCGTTCAGGAAATATTTAGCTAACAGGTACAAGTGAAAACACATTCAGAGTAAACTCTGCAATTCCGGGTACAAATGTAGTTGCAGTTCGATGGTACAAATACGCTTTACAAGAATAGATCTATGATTTTTAAAAAACTAATAAAGAGTAGGTTTATCTTGACTTTCCAACCCAATTCTTTGGGCTTCAGGAGACCCTGCCAGTGACTTCCCAAGTTCATCCCTGGGTGTCCGTCAGCACCCGCGGCCTGTGGCATGTGAGGGAACTGAACACGGGCCCTGCCGGCGCCCCCTGAAAGCAAACCTCCGGGGCACGGCTCAAGAGTGGCTGTTTTCCCACCACCCTGGAAGGCTCCAGAACAAACATCTGAGCACCTCAGTCCCGGCTCTGCTGCTGGTTAGACGCGGCCTCGGGGAAAACCACACGATTCTCAGTTGCTTTACCTCTGTCACTAAGGGACCATCTCCAAACACCTCCTGCTTCTAACAAGAGGGGATTCGAACTGAATATGAACGCTCACCTTCTTCGCAGCACTGTAGATTTCTTCTCGGTTACTACAGTCGACTACGAAGGCACGAGCCTGGGCACCCAGTTTCCTGCATTCAGCGGCCGTTTCCTCAATGCCATGCTAGAAGAAGCAGGGAAGAGGGCATGAGACAAAATCGATGACAGGAACATAGCACATCGGCAGCTGCAGACGAAGTAGGAAGGACATAATCTCAAACGAAGGATGACAGCTGGATGTGCTGGAGTGCACCTGGATCCCCAGCTATGCAGGAGGCTGAGGCAGGAGGATCACAAGCTTGTGCCCTGCCTGGGTGATTTAGCAACTTTTGGTCTCAAGGGGAAAAAAATATATTATTTATTAAAGGATTTAGCTGAGTGTGAAGACCCTAGGTACAATAACTAGTACTGCAAAAAAAAATACATAAATATTAACTTCACAAGGTATTTTATTTGGCTCAATTGAACAGTATGTCTCTCAGATACATTCAATTGAAGAATCTGTCCCTGAATATTTACTTATATTAAAACATACAAAAACCAAAAGGCAAAACATCATACTGGTCAAGAGGAAATTATTCTGATAAATGCAGTAGAAGGAAATATCAGATTTGTTAACAGGAAATTGTTGTGATACACACAATAAAAGGAAATTAATGTGCCATACACCTGTCATCCCAGCACTTGGGAGGCTGATACAGGAGGATTTCGAGCTCAAGGCCAGCTCGGGCCATATTGTGAGACTGTGTCTCAAAAAACAACAACAATAACAAAAATGTGGGGGCGATTAAAAGCATTCTTTCCAAATGATTGCACCACACATGAATTCAGACAAACAGGAGTCCAACATATCATAGCGAACTCTCGTGGTCTGGCACTTTGGCTTTACATTTGTTCCAGTAGCACCCGATGTTTGGGAGTGCACATGAAGGGGTGATGCCCAAGGGAAGGTGGTATCATCACAGTTAACCTGAGCCTACTAGGAAGCAAGAGGAGGCTGAATGTCGATCTAGGCAGCCGTGAATAAATAGGGGTCAAACCAGCCTGAACTGTGTGTTGCAAAATAGGCAGCAAACTCTGGGCAGAGCCACAGCCAACAATTTCTAATAGCCAGCAGGTGGTGGGTGGGATTTTCTACAACCCGTGGGACTGTGGTATTTGTATTTGACCCACAGGGACAAACTATTCAACAGATCCTTTCACTTAACCCCTTATACTCAAAGTATTACCATTTCAATGTGCAAAAATTATTAATGCAATAGTCTAGCTTCCTTTTTTATAGTTTTGAAATTGAGTGGGTTATTTCCACCCACAGCACATCTAGATTCAGATCAGTCAGCTGCAGAGGTCTATAGCCCCAGGGGCAAAGTACAGTGAGCTGCTACCCAACAGGGTGGGTCAGGTCCACATCTTTTACTTCTCTCACTCCGTGCCAGACCAAGCTTTGCATTTGCTGATCCTTCTCCACAGGAAGTGCAGCATCCTCTGATTTTTTTTCTTTTCTTTTTGGCAGTCCTGGAGATTGAACCAAGGTCCTCCAGACTGATCTACATCTAGGTACTCCTACTCTGTCTGCTTTGCACGAGGGAAGCTAAAGCTCTGGGAAAGTTAGTTACCAGGTTCAGAGGTGGGCCATCCCGAGTCTGACCACACCACCAGGCCCCAGCTGGGCCACCGGGCTGGGCCGGGCCTAGTTTTTATCTTTCACTGCACAGTAAGTACTTAATGTCTGTTTGCTCTACTAGATTGAGGGCAGGAGGCCGTTGCCACATCGTCCCTGGGATCTAGGCGATAGTATTTGCTGACCGCTGTCTCCATCAACCACTCCTTGGGTTTGCTCTTAACTGATTTCACCTACCTTGAATTCTTGTTTATGGGATTGGATGTTGACCCGTGTATAAAGGATGGCAGTTCAGGCTCCTGTCCCTTCCAGAAACCTCTCTGTTCAATCACCAAAGGTCAAATAAAAGGTTGGATTCTAGGTCTTCCCCATTCCCTTCGGCCCACATCTACACTTGTCCTGGGTAAAAAAATTACATTGAAGTTCTTTTTCTTTCCTTTTGATTGTTTTTACAAAAAGATGATTTTCGAGCTGAATGTGGTGGTGTGTGCCTGTAACCCTAGCACGTGGGAGGCTGAGGTAGGAGGATAGCTTTGTGTTGGAGGCCAGCCTGGGCCACATGGTGAGTTCAAGGCTGGCCTGAACTACATAGCGAACTACCTGAACTACCCTGTCTCAAAAAATAAAACATCGGTCAGTATCATAAATTACTTTTGGCAATAACTACGGCAGAGTAACTTTGCTTTCAGTTGGGTATAATCTTTAAACTACTGATCTAAGTAGCTGCAAACAGGACTGAGGAACAAGCCTCTTAGTCTTTGGTAATACTCATTCAAACTATTACTTTTTCCACACGATTAAAACGGAGGGTCAGTGAAATCAGGAGATTACAAAGCATTCTCTGGGCCTAAGACCGGATCGGTGTAGCACGTAACTCGAGGGTGGGCGGTAACCGAGACTGTCCCCTCCAGGTCCAACCACTTGCAGCTGACTACCGCCCGCGGGCGCAGTCGCAACAGGAACTCTCCACCCTCCACAGCGATGCGCGAAGGGGCGGACGCCAGCGAACGCGGCCGTGTCCGCGGACTGCGGGCACCGGAAAGCACAGCAGTTACCTTATTGATGTCCCAGAGCACCAGCTTGCTTTTAAGTTTGGCAAATTCATAGGCAGTGAGTCTGCCAATTCCGTGTCCGGCTCCAGTGATGAGGACGATTTCCCCGGTGACCGATTTTCGCTTCTTCGGGATGAAGAGCTTGACGAGCGACTCCAGGCAGCAGACGAGCAGCAAGGGCAGGCTCAGCAGGGCGCGCACCAGGAGCCGCATCTTGCCGCGCGCCGGCCACCGCCCCGGCCCTGTCCGGATCGCTCTGCGCCCGCCGGGCCGCCGACTGGAGCGCTCCCAGCGGAGCGGCCAAGCTCTGCCGCCCCGGAGCGGCGAGCAAAGTCGCTCCTTCCGCGGGGCGGGCCCTGCTCCAAGCCCGCCATTGGCTGGACGCGGGCGGGGAGGGGACGAGGGTCGAGCGCGGCGCCCGGGGCGCTCGGACCTCCGGGGGTCAGAGGACCCGCCGCCCCGCAAAGGCGAGCTGACCGTGCCGGCTCCGGGCGCTGCTCGCAAAGTTGCGGCCGCCCCTTGAGACGGAAGGATGCAAATGCAGAATCCTCGCGGGGCCGGAAAAAGCCAGTTTTTCTGCCCTGGGCAAAGAAATGAGCCCGCTTCACAGTTCAGTTTGAATTAAGCACGATTCCCGGAAGACAGGAAATTCGGCCCTCTCAAGGACAGCTATAATCAAGTTTTAGGAAAAAACTTTGTGTTACAATTCATAATTTCCTTATACTTTGCTGTAGAAGGAGGGCATTTCTTTGCATGGCATGGTAGACATTTCACTTTTATGACTAGTAATGCAAGACTAGTACTTTAAAAATGAAATGCCGGGCAACCCACTCGGGTCCCCTCCTGTCTCTCAGGAGCTCTCTTTCTTTCTCCCAATAAAATTCCTACTCTCAACCTCCTTTGTTCCTTAGAATTCATTCTTCCACTTCGGGGAACACCAACTCATCCTAACTGACATCTAGCAGGTTGGGAGATATTTTTCCCCTGTATCATTTGGAGGTCCGCACCGAGATAATTAGAGGAGGTAAGAGTTTGCTTTTCCTTTTGCTTTTCATAGATTCCGGATTGTGAGTCGTTTAGGTAATCAGAAATTGTCATTCTCATCTTTCATTGCTCATGCCTTATCTGTTATGCTTTTAATTTTAATGCCTTGTTCTTTTGTTAAGTGAAATTTAAATTGAGAGCATGGAAAGATTATGATGTTTTCTTTGGTGCAAAATTTTATTAGACAAGTTCTTATATTCCTGTTTTTGTACATGCTGCATTTGGACTTACTAGTTACTGAATTTACTGATGCTCCTTGCTTGACCTGTTTGACTTGCCTTGACTGTTGTGGTTTGTTATTTTAGACAGTAGATATGTGATCCTTCATCTCAAACATTCTCTATAAAACTTTATGATTGTTATTTGATAACATTTTATAGAGATTCAACTTCTAAGGCAACAATGCTTGGTAAAGAAGTAGGTTCACTGGTTATACTATATATCTCAAGGTGCTTGAGATTCAGATAAGGTTGTAAGATATAATACTTATGTAACTGATCTTCTCTCCTGGGTGTTCGACCACTGAGGCTTAGTGGCCAAAACTAGAAAGACAACTGGGCTAAGAGGATAGCCAGTATTTTGGCCCTGGCCCTCCAAAGTCAACAAGGACCCAGGACATAAGGAACCTTTTCTACAAGTTCCTATAGCGCTGGGGAGTCACCCAACCTCCTGAACAGGGAGATTGTTAAGACACCAGAGAAGGAGTCAATTGATACAGCCAAAAAGGAGGGTCACTTGAGAGGGAAAAGTCTCCCCGGCTTCCACAGGAAGCCATGTGGTCAAGCCAGACCGTGACCCATCCTGGCGGCTGACACTGACAGGAGCTGAGAGGCTCTGCATGTGGTTCCAAAAGTGATGCCTGCAGAGCCTAAACTGACCTTGATAGATAGCGAGAGGTCACTTTTTATTAGCACAGGTCTCACTTTAACTTGGTCTTAAACACCCAGCAGAAAAGTATAACAAAAGATACATAAAACAATGCCATAGCTGATGTGGTTCTTTTCTCCAATCTGCCTTTCCATTCTAGTGCAATGCTTTGGTCATACATGCTTTAATTTCTTAGGAAATTTATTTATTCTCACCTGGAGGATGCCAAACTTCAAGTGATCATACCAGATGGAACCAACTACAAATATGCCAGCCTCCTTTCACTGGGACCCACCGGATCGACTTGTGAAGGGAGTTCATAACTGCTAAACTGCAGCATGGCTTCTACGCAAAGCCCATCAGATGAGATCTCCAGAGGTCACTGACTGCGGTCTCCCTGACACCGACTTTTCTCGGCTTAAAGCAGCTAGACGGAAACTTCACCCATTTTCCCCTAACTGGAGTTAGGGATACTTCTTCAGAGGGGGGAATATTATAGACAGCGAAGTAAGGTAGAAATATTATAGGCAGTCAGACAGGGCTGGGCCCTCAATGGAGTCAATACAAAAAAAAAAAATACACAAGAGGAGAATATGCTACAACTATGGCTGGAGGCGCAACCATTGAAGGGCAGGACTCAAGATAAAGCCGAGGGATAAACAATGAACTGAAGATCACACTCACCTGGTGTGATAAAGTCTAGGTCACCCAAGTGGGCGACCAAGATCTCCAGATCCAGCTCACCCTGGAATGTCCTTGTTCTCTCCTTGCCGATCTACTACATGACTTTCTTCCCCACTGGATCACTATCACCTAAACGACTACACTTGTAATATTATTGGTTAATCATCATTTTGACACACATTGTACCCGCCTCACAACTTTGCTCTATAAAACTTCCCCTGAAGGGTGGGCTCGTTGGCAACCCACTCGGGTCCCCTCCTGTCTCTCTTTCTCTCTCTCAATAAAATTCCTACTCTTAAAAGAAAAAAATAAACAAATAAATAAATAAAAATGAAATGCCGAGAAGTAAAAACCTTCTATTAAACGGAACTGTTCCCACAAGGAAGAGCAATATATTTGGGCAGCCTCTTGACCTATGAGAATTTGGAAACAGCAACAACAAAGCATACATTCCACATGTAATTGTATCTTTATCCTGGCTAATAAGTCACTGTTCAGCCAGGTGAAGCAAGGCACCAGGCAGGAAGATTGCAAGTGCAAGCTCAGCCTGGGCAATTTAGCAGTCCCTGTCTCAAAAAGAAAAAGAAAAATGGCTGGGGGTGTGGCTCACCCATACCTGGTAGAGTGTCCCAGTACCAGGAAAAAAAAAATCACTATCCAGAATAAATAATAGAAAGGACACAGCTCCACACCTGAAGATTACCTATGTGAGTCTGGGTTTCAGCTCATGTCTGTAAATATGTACATAATGCAGGTGTTTGTATAGTGGATATTCAACATAAATTAACTGGGATTTAAAAACAAAATCTCCCCGAAGGGTAATTCGGTGGTGGACCATTTGCCAGCGTGCTAGAGGTCCAGGGTCGGATCAGAAAGACTGGTTACTGAATGAAACTCCCTAAGTAGTGAGGTAGGAGATCAGGGTGGGAGCTACAGAATGAACAGCTGGGCAGGATGTGTCAAAGGTCCTAAAAACCCAGAGGACATGCGCAGAACTCAGAACCCAAAGGACTCGCCTTTGAATTTGGCACTGTTTGCAGGACCCACCAGAAAAGTGCTCTTTTCAACCCTTCATTGACATTGGGGAAGAAGCCAAGCCAGTCAGGAGACCAAGTGAGTGTCTGATAGGACAACTGTCCCAAAGACTTATTTGCATGAGAGGGGAGCCAACCCGGGAACTTTGAATACGAAAGACCCTGGTCACCATCCCCAGGCACTGGGAGGCTTTTCCACTGCCCAAAAGCACCTGCAGGAAATGTGCACCTTCCCTACCTTTTCTGTGTCTCGTCCAGTTCTTTGTTCGGGACACCAAGGACCTGCAAAGAATCCTACGGGCCTCCATCCAGTGCCATTTCTGCTAGTGTGAAGAGCTTAGTAACTGTCTGGTTCTGAGTTTTTTCCAATTCTGTTGGAGAGAGTGATTGGAATCAGGCCTTGTGTGAGACGCTCCAGGGCCTGGAACAAGACTCTTTCAGGGGATGAATGGCCATCCTTTATGTTCAGTAGCCAGAAAAGTTACAGTAATCACTCAGACCCACTTCTCCCACTTACTGGAGGAGTCCCACCTTGTTATTGGGGATGAAATGGGACAGAAAAAATAAAGGTAGGTAGAAAGGAGACAAGGAAAATCACCACTAAAATCATACTTTTAAGAAGACCATGGGGCTGTGGATTTAGCTTGAGTGGTAGAGTGCTTGCCTAGCAAACACAAGGCCCTGAGTTTGATCCTCAGCACCCCACCCCCCAAAAAAGAAGACTGAAACTTCCAGGCCTCAATCTGAGTCAGGGAGGGAACCCATACCGGCCTCCCTTTGGTTACATTTAGGCTCTGCCCCTCCCAGACCCAGGTGCCTCCTCTGCCCTCTCCCCCAAAAGTACAGCTCTCCTGTGGGTCCTTTTCATTCTCAGTATCATCGACAGCTTTGCCTTCTGCCCCTCAAATCCAGACTCCTCCTGGTAGTACGAACAGTAATGTAGGAAGTTAAATTTCCAAGGTTTTCTTCCACATGTATTATCTGATTTGATTTTTCAAAAGCATTGTAGGAAGTAGAGATTAGAGTAGGGATTTAGCTCAGTGATTAGAGTGCTTGCCTTGCAAGCACAAGGCCCTGAGTTCGATTCCCAGCACAAAAAAAAAAAAAAAAGAGTAAATCAGTTAAGTTGACTTTTATGGATTTTCACAGTGAGTAAAGGCGTACATGGGGCTGGAGATGTAGGGACGGGGTGGGGGACATAGGTAGGGAAAGGCTAGGATGAAGGCCTTGTTGAGCTTCGTTAGAAATTAATGGAGAGACTAAGGGCCATGGCTTCTGCTTCTGCAGATTAGGCTCAAGCGATCAGAAACACAAAGGCAAAGAAACTAAGCTCAGGGAGGTCCCAAGTAGCATGATTAACATAAACCCCTTTACTTAACGCGTAAACCCAAACTACTTGTCCCTAAGCGCCCCCCCCAGCTCGTAACTATGGACTATGGCTGTCACCAAACCAGAAAATTCAGAGGACCAAAGAAATCCAAGGGGCGGGCCAAAAACAGCCTCGGAGCCAATCAGATTCCAGGACCCCGCCTGGGACAAGGAGCTCATTTAAAAGATGCCCAGACAAGAATCCAGGAGCATTTCACTTTGAATGCTCCCTACTGGTCCAGAGTAGTATCTATCATCTCTCTCTTTCCCCTTTTCTCCATCTTCAAATAAACCGTCTTCTCTTAGTTTAAACTCGGCTTCTTTAATTCTTTACTGACGCTGAACTTACCATCATTAGGAGCTGTGTTTTCCGGCAGAGCAGTGGCGTGGCGTGGTGGTCACCTCTCCCCAAATGTTACAGACATATGGTCACTGAAGGTAGGTTTTTTGTTTTGTTGGAGATAGAGTCTCTCTATGCCTTTCAGACTGGATTTGAACTCAACTATGTAGCTCAGGATATCCTCCAACTTTGTGGCAATCCTCCTGCCTCAGCCTCCCCGGTGGTGAGATTATAGGTGTGCACCACCACACCCAGGAGTGACAGTCAGTTTTTTGGCCAATAACTACAGGAAAAAATTGCATTTTACATGGTGACACATTTATATGTGTTTGCTTTCTTTTATGTTGACTTTCACATTTAGCAAGACCCTACCTCTGCTAGTTCCTATTCCATCTATTTAAATATTGTATAAAAAAAAAACTGGGGCATTTTAACCCACTAGGTTTCACTAGTCTGGGGAAAGAATCCAGCCCTTGGAAGCAGTGCTTGGGGTGTACGTGATTCACCTTTCTGAATATCTGTATCCTAATTTGTGAGGTTGGAATATTATTAGCACTTACCTTGTGGTTTTAACGTGACATAGTGCTTTACTAACCATTTGCCTCCACATGAATTAGAAGTAACACCAATAGCATGTGAAGGCAAAAATGCTCTTGTGAAGGGTGATTATATTGGGGATGGTTTTAACTCACTGGTTAAATATATGATTTTACATACTTGAGGTTCTTAAAAATACCTGAAGTTAGGCGTGTTTAACATATGTTATACACGGGCATCTTAAGGTCCCGCTGTCTCCCAGGCCGTGTGTATGTGTGGTAGTGGGGATGGAACCCAGGGCCTTCACACTGAGTTACATTCCAGACCTTTTTTAAATTTGGGGACAGGTCTCCCCAAATTGCCCAGGATGGGCTCGAATCTTTGATCCTTCTGCCTCAGCCTCCCAGACTGCAGGAGTTAAAGGCGTGCACTGACTTGCCCTGCTGCCAGCTGTTGATGCAGTATTTAAAAACAACAGCAACAAAAAAGTTAAGGATAGGGGTTTTTATCAATGTCTCGAGCACTTAGCAAGCCAGGCTTTCTGCTAGGAAGTGCTTCGCGTACACGCACTTTTCCTTTCTCGCACAAAAACCTCATGCCATAAGTTCGGTTGAAATCGCAGTTACATGAACGAGGAATTAAGAGAAATAAAGGATTAGAGAAATTAAGCAAACTGTCTGAGGTCATAGTATTAAATGGCAGAATTTAAGCCCAGCAATATAATATCTGGTTGCTCAACCTCTTTCTCCTCTCTCATTCTCTCTGCCCCCTCACTTGTGTGTGTGTGTGTGTGTGTGTGTGTGTGTGTGTGTGTGATTATGGAGATCCAACCCAGGGCCCCACACATGCTAGACAAATGCTCTATGCTGAGTTACATCCACAGCCCAATTTAACGTCTTGTGAGGACCGAGTTACCACATCTGTAAAATTCATGTACTAGCAGCTAAACTGCTGTGAAGAGTAGACAAAATAAATGAAATACACCAAGTGGGAGCACAAGAGTGAGTAAAAAAAAAAAAAAGAGTGAATGAGATACACAGACAGCGCACCCTGTGCACACAAATACCTGATCAACAGCAGCTATTATTCTATTTAGCCAGCCATCAGGAAGAGGTGTATGTACGTGCAAAGTTAGCTCTATTATAGCAAATAGCAGATGGCTGGGGAGACACTGGGCCCGAGGTAGAGTCAGGATGACCAGGCCTCGGTCAGAGGAGCAGGAGCCTGAGGTCAGAGCTAACAAGAGCCTGGTGGACAATGAAGTCTAGGGATGTAACAAGCGAGGTGACAGCAAGGAGGCGGGAGCTCCCTGAGATGACTCTGCTGCTGCCCATCTGGAAAACATTTTCCTTCTCACTTTGTTCTTCTAATGAAACACTTGGATAGGATATCAGTCAAGAGGTTCCTCAGACATACACTTGCTATGTGCCTCATATCCTCATAGGTCCATTTTTAGTTTTGTTTTGTTTTGTTTTGTTTTTTGAGACAGGGTCTTGCTATGTAGTTCAGGCTGGACTTGAAATCACTATGTAGTCCAGGCTGGCCTCAAACTTGCAGCAATCCTCCTGCCTCAGCCTCCCGAGTGCTGGGATTACAAGCATATGCCACCATGCTGGGCTCCCATTTCCAACTTAAGTAAACTAGTTTTAGTCCTAGAACTTGACAGGGAATGGTCTGAGCCCTGGTGATTGTTTGGTACAAAAACTTCTGCACAAAGAGTCCCTGTGGCCACCCAATTTCAGGTCCCTTCTCAACTATTGGGAGCTAT